>CAJDSM010001288.1:0-14524 GCA_903981925.1 Ostrea lurida
AAGTTAAAGAGATAAATTTGATGACAACAAAGAGAGAGAGAGAAAACCCCAAAACTCAACCCCCCCCCAAAAAAAACCCACCAAAACACGTATTTTAAAATTGGTTCAGCAAATCTATTGAGTAGGAAACGAAAACCTTAAAGCACGAATCTGATCAGATAAGTAGTCACTGTGCGTGTGTCGTAGACAAAATTATTTTCCATTAAAGGAATATATATGTGTATATTGTGTGTGGAAAAACTTCTTACCTCAACATCTGCATAGTCATTAAAACCGAAATAAAGCGAACTGAAAATCAACTCAAATAAAGAAATTAATTATTAGACAAAATAAAATTATAAAATTGATATAAAAATTAATGGAGGACAAATAAAAAGAACCCAGGAAAAAGAAACCAAACACATGAAAGTTTGTACATATGATCATGTCATGTTTATTACTTCTCAGAATAGTGACAGAACAAATAAATCTACTACATCATATAATTCACAAAAATAAATCGATATATGACAAACATTTCAAACAATTAATGCAATTTGCATTGGATTTACCCATTCATATGATTCAAAATGAATTATCAAATGATGACCCGAACGGGATTCCATACATTAATTTTTTGAACATGACCCTCCTCCACAGTTATCACAAGTATTACATGAATTTGAAAGTTACAATTTCATTGTAACATTGCCCAAAGTAGTTTGCAGAAATATTTTGTAAAAGATGAGCGATCAATCAGAGGGAATGAAAACATTTGTATATTAGAACTGGGGGAACTTTATCGTAACCGGAAGTTGGAGTACAAAACTAATTAATGTCACCATGTTTACTTCATTCTTTGTTGATCAATCATAAATTTCAAATGTTCAAAGATACAATGTAACTTACCTGCATAAGTACATTGTAGAAAAGCTATTGTTGTAATAATCAAGTAGATGTATATAAGATTTTTCGTGTGTTGTGTTTCCGGAACTATTTCGATCGTTTACATGTCATAGAGTATGGAAGCGTCGGTGTGTCAAGCGCGCTAAACAAAAAGTGTTAATTTTGAACTTTTAATTAAAGTACTTTCTACGCTGATATTTTTGGTAAACATTTTTTCATTTCATAATTTTCTTGTCATTCGTGTAAATGCAGATAAACCTTGTGTTGCAATTTTCTTGAGGTTGGTTAACAAATTGACTGGACTATTGTTAAACTTTGGCTGGAACTATACGTTGGGGACATAAATAAAAAAATGTCCGATGAACAACGAATAAATAAAGTTGACACCAAATTTTGACTCTGTTAATTTAGTTATGTAGATGATGAGTATTTCATTCTGTCATCGGAGTTGTAGTGTACTATTACAAGTACATGTAATAAATTACTGAATATACTTGTACACAAATTAATACAAAATCAAGATAATTACTTTCCTTCAAATTAGTCCTGCTTATAACTGATTATTTCAGCAATATCCTAGACGTCAAACTTTCTATAGTAATACAAATACATTTGGTCAAGCTTTCACTTCTGTAAAAGTGGTTATTTACGCTAGGGGTTAAGTATGCGTTTTTCACATCCAACATTTCGTGTGGGGGAAAAATACGCGGTCACTGAATGAAATATATAACATATATAATATCTATATGTATACGCGTGGGGGAAATTTACGCGCTCATTGCGTGACTACGCGTAAATAACCACTTTTACAGTAATTGTTTCAAATGTTAATAGTTTTTAGCTCACCTGAACTGAAGGTTCAAGTGAGCTTTTCTGATAGCCTGTTGTCCGTCGTCTGTCTGTCCGTCCGTCTGTCCGTTAACTTTCACATTTTTGACTTCTTCTCAAGAACCACTTGGCCAAATTGAACCAAACTTGGTACAAATCATCCTTGGGTAAAGGGGATTCAAGTTTGTTTCAAATGAAGGACTGGGCCCTCTTCAAAGGGGACATAATCACGAAAATGCAAAAGTAGCGTGGTGTCATTTAGAAATCAGTTTTCTTTAGAATGTGGCAGAAAGCTGAGAAATTTTATGAGTTCCGTGATAATAGGTGGAGAATTCAAATTTGTTTAAAAATATGACCCGGGTAGATGATAGGCCAAATAGGGGAATAAAGTTTTACATATGATTATATAGGGAAATTCTTTAAAATCTTTGAGAACCATGGACGAAAGGCTGAAATTTCAATTGAAGCTTTCTGAATATAGTGGGATTTAGTTTTGTTCAAACATGGACCCAGTGGTACGATGGGGCCTTGGGGATCAAAGTTTTACATATGAATTATATAGGGAATCTTTGAAAATCTTCACTTCTAAAGAAACTTTGGCAGAAAAGCTGAAATTCATATGAAAGCTTTCTGTTAGTGGAGAATTCAAGTTTTTTGTTTCAATCAAATGAATCCCTCAGGGGGTATTTTAAATCATCTTAGACACTGGGCCGAAATCTTCGGATGTAGTGAGAGAAGAAAGTTTTTTGTTCAATAATGACTAGGGGTATAATGTGGGGCACAATAAGGGATACAATTTTTAATACTATATAGGGAAATTCTTTTAATATTCTTCTTATTGAACAGATGAGTAGATTTTTTTCCTGCAAGCTTCTGAATTGGAGTGATTTTGTTTTGTTTAGTAATTTTTCCACCCCACTCGAGGTTGGGTGGGGTCCACAATACGGATTGTTGCTACATGCTCTTCTTAGTGAAGCAGTGCTAAGTGAGCGATGTTGGCCCAGTGGCCTTTTGTTTTATGGGTTGTATGACGGATAGGTGTGGTGCGATTCTGTTTGTTTGTGTGTCTGTTTGTTTGTGTCTGTTTATCTGTTGATACTTTATAAATCATGAAAACCATAAGGCTAGGATCATCAAACTTGTTAATACACATGTTCTTTTTCTTCTATTAGGTCAAGGTTGAAATTCTTCTCTTTAATAGATAATTCAGCTTCATTTTTATTACTGTTAATTCAACATCAATTAGTCCACTACTCCTTTTTCACACATTTATAGGTTATTGAATACACTCCTCCATTGTAGGCAGTTTTTATTATTTTGTTAATAAATTTATGAAACTTAACTATCTTGTGTGATTTATGATGAGTTGAGGCACCGGAACCTCATATCCAAATGAACTGGGTTTAAAAAGGGAGTTAAATAGATCTCCTATTACAATAAGTTAAAGATGAACATATTTTGTAGCATGAGCACTGCTGTTGTGTATTTTCATGCCCCCGCCATAAAATGGCCGGGGGCATATAGTGTTACCCTGTTCCGTCATTTTATCATTCTGTCCTTGTCCTTCCGTCATCATTTGGTTTCCGTTCATTATCTCTGCAACGGTTCAACACATTAAACTCAAATTTAATACATGGATACGTCACAGGAATATGCAGGTCAAGTTTGAAGTTGGTCATGGTCCGATGATTTTTGACAGAGTTAGCCCTCTTGAACTTAGAAAAAAAATCAGAAATTTTCCATTTCCGTTCATTATCTCTGCAACGGTTGCACACATTCAACTCAAATTTGATATATGGATACCCCCCAGTCCATGCATTTGAAAAACTTTCAATTTCACCCTTACGAATTTCCTTCATTAGACTTCACTGTAGGCGGGGGCATTCGTGTCGCACCGACACATCTAGTTTTCATTTTCAGACAATGATCAGCCTTTACTTGCTTTGTGTGAACAAAATTCAATTTGCTGCATTAAATAGAATTAGATGGAAATTCAGATCTTACCCAGGGATCTTGCTGAGTTTTGGGTCAAAGTAGAATTAAGTTTGCATGATATTTTACATCGTTATCCCCAATATTTTCAGATTAACTGCATAGCTGACGTGTGTACTGGGAGGACAGGGTTCATGACCTCTACAATCCTCTCTAAACCCGACAGACCATGGCTGGCCGAGCCCCCCAAGCAGTGGTGGCGCCTCCCCCTCTCGGTGTTGTATCACCATGGAATAGTTCACGCTGTGCTGGAAGTGATCGTGGAGTGCTTGATTCTGGGGCAAATAGAGATCACCATTGGCTTGGCTCGGCTGGATGATAACTGTTTTGTGGTCTTGGTGTGGGGGCTTGTTGGTAAAGTTAACTGTTCGTGGTCTGTGGGTGTGGGGGCTTGTTGGTAAGTTCACTGTCTGATGATACTGGTTCGTGGTCTGTGGGTGTGGGGGCTTGTTGTAAGTTCACCTGTCTGATGATACTGTTCGTGGTCTGTGGGTGTGGGGGCTTGTTGGTAAGTTCACTGGCTTCGGCTGATGATACTGTCGTGGTCTGTGGGTGTGGGTGGCTTGTTGGTAAGTTCACTGTTTGTGGTCTTGTGGTGTGGGGGCTTGTTGGTAAGTTCAACTGTTTGTGGTCTGTGGGTGTGGGGGTTGTTGGTAAGTTCACTGGCTGAATTGATACTGTTATGTGGTCTGTGGGTGGTGGGGCTTGTTGGTAAGTTCACTGGCTGATGATACTGTTTGTGGTCGTGGGTGTGGGGGCTTGTTGGAAGTTCACTGTTTGTGGTCTGTGGGTTGTGGGGGTTGCTTTGTAAAGTTCACTGGCTGATGAACTGTTTGTGGTCTGTGGGTTGGGGGCTTGTTGGTAAGTTCACTGGCTGAATGATAACTCGGTCTGTTGTCTGTGGGTGTGGGCTTGTTGGTAAAGTTCACTGGCTGATGATACTGTTTGTGGTCTGTTGGGTGTGGGGGCTTGGTTGGTAAGTTCACCTGCTGATGATCTGTTCGTGGTCTGTGGTGTGGGGGCTGTTGTAAGTTACTGGCTGATGATACTGGTTTTGTCTGTGGTGTGGGGCTGTTGGCAAATTCACTGGCTGATGATACTGTTTGTGGTCTGTGGGTGTGGGGCTTGTTGGTAAGTTCACTGGCTGATGATACTGGTTGTGGTTCTGTGGTGTGGGGGCTTGTTGGTAAGTTCACTGTTTGTGTCTGTGGGTGGTGGGGCTTGTTGGTAAGGTTCACTGGCTGATGATACTGTTTGTGGTCTGTGGGTGGGGTGGCTTGTTGGTAAGTTACTGTTCGTGGTCTGTGGGTGTGGGGGGCTTGTTGGTAAGTTCACTGGTTCGGCTGGATGATACTGTTCGTGGGTCTGTGGGTGGGGGGCTTGGTTGGTAAGTTTACGGCTTCGGCTGACTGATACTCGTTCGTGGTCTGTGGTATGGGGCTGTTTGGTAATTCCATACCATTCACATTTCAAATGTTTATTCATTTGATATTTTAGCATAATTTTCACATGGATGTCATGCAGTTGACTGTAAACAATATGCCCATGAATCTTGATAAATATAGTGTATTTTGATTAACGGAATGGTTGAGAATTCTTTCAAATATAAACATAGAATGTAAAAATGAAAATAAATTTCAGGTTTTTTTTTTTATATTTTAGATATTGATCTTTTTAACTTGTTACACAAATGACAATATAAGAGCAAGGCCTACTTATTTCTTTGTTCGAAGATAGGAAGAACTTAGAATGTTCTCATTGATTTTTCAATAAAGATGATAATATGTCAAGGTCGTAGTGATCAAACTTGACAATGACATTGACAATGCATAGAGCGTTTCAGCCTCGTCTTGCCACTGAAATGGCAGGTGGGAAGAGAGGTATTAATTTTTCTGGGTCAAAAGTTCATAGGTCAAGGTCACAGCAGGTAATAATCAAATGCATGGTCACAGAATTCAAAGGACTAATTAAAAGAGCACTCATCTTATTTATTGCCTAAGTCGAAGGGCAATGTCCAAGTAATCAATTTGATTAACGTTTAGAATGTAAATTGAATGATGTAATATTATGAGGGGATAGTCCACTGTGCTACATGATTATTCTTGTTTTTAGCTCTGAAATAGTTGATTGAAAAAATCCTTATTTATAATTAATTTATTAATTTCACTTGTAACACGAAATCTGATTGGTACATTTGACTTTAGCAACATTCTTTATACTGTATAAAACAATGATGCCCTCAGGTCCTTATCTGATATTCTAATTATGACGTCACAATGTGTTTGACTGTTGAGTTTCATTTTGTTGCTATGGCAATATTGATCCGCGTCACAAAAAACATATTTTGTCTAGAATTAATCATTATATGATATCCAAGGCAATTTATTAAATTATATGAAAATTATGAAAGGAATTTTTGGCTGGGTTGCACGAGTGCAAAACCGGCTTATAAAATGGTGAATGGCGGGCGGTGGCAGGGTGGGTGGGGAAATAATTTCTGTAACACTTTACTCAGTAACTACTTATCGTAGCCTCATTACCTTTGATATCCATTATCAGCGGGTGGTCCCATACCGTGGGATCCCATTTCAGAGCTGTCCGACACCTACTTCCTGTTTACCGATTTAGAATATTTTCCAGTGTTATTCGTAATAGTGTAAATTTTCGTAACACTTTACTCGCAATTAATGATCTCAGCTCACGCACCTTTCATATCCATCATCAGCGGGTGGTCCCATATCGTGGGATCCGATTTCAGAGCTGTCCAACACCTACTTCCTGTTTTACCGATTTAGAATATTTTCCAGTGTTTTCTTAATAGTGCAATTTTTCGTACACTTTACTCAGCAATTAATTATCGTAGCCTGATGACCTTTGTATCCATCATCAGTGGGTGGTCCCATATCATGGGATCCCAATCTTCAGAGCCTGTCCAGAGACATGTACTTACCTGATATTAACCGAAACCTAGAACATATTTACAGCAACCCGCCATTTCTGTCTTTGACCCATTTTTATTCATTTTATACGATATATTTAAGTAAGTTAAGACAGTTTACGGAATGTTATAAACTGCTTCGCATTTTATGATGCGTAAACTGCCCCAACTTTATATCATTTAAAAATAATAAAAATTGCATTCATTCCTTAATCAAATGCTAATACTTTTCCCAATGAAATTAACAATTGCAATTTAAAAATTTTGAATGTTACATTCACGACATAATTACTCCCGACTGTTTTTTAAGATATTATCTGACTAATACAGAATTTTGATTATTCAGGCAGCTATCACGTTCAACCCCTACCTGCCTCATGTTGGAGCCACAGGGGCTATTTTTGGAGCAGTGGGCCTGCTGTTTGTAGAACTTATCCAGTTCTGGTCACTCATAGACAAACCGTGGCAGGAGCTGGCCAAACTGCTGTTTCTGACGTCCGTCTTCATCTTCTCCGGGACCTTGCCATACCTCAACATTTTCTGTATGATAGCTGGCTTTGTGTTGGGAGTGCTGTGTGCTATTTTACTGTTGCCTTATATCAGTGTCAAGAAGTGTAACGCAATGTGTAGGGTGATCATGGTGTCTGTGTCCATTCCATTCATTGTGGGCTTATTTATTGTCTTTGTTTATGCATTCTACGAGGTCCAGATGATGGATAACTGTAAGTTCTGTGACATGATTAACTGCTATGCTTATACTGAAAATATGTGTAAACTACTGGATTAATTAGATTTACTGTAATTGTATGAATTATTAAATTTGATTAAATTTATTAAAAGTTTTACTGTGATTGTTGTTGGATTTATCTTCAGGTGATTCTCATTGGTTCAAACCGCGATCTCGTGAAGTAAAATCACGTCCCAAGTTTGGCTTCTAAATCAAGCATTTATTGGGACAAGAGGGACATGTGTAAATTTTCAGAATCCTGCACCTCGTGTAACAGGGGTTTTCTTCCAGTGAATAGTAAGAAACTCCTGTAGGGTTCAGATCTATAAGCGCAATTTATTCAGACCAGTGATGGAACACTAGTATAAGGAAAAGATAAGGAAAGAAGGTAGCCCTGAAATATAGTAAAACAACAATATAGCATAAACCTAACAATGAAAAGCCTATACTGTACTAAACAATATTCATCTTACTGTCAGATTTCCATCAAGATACGTTTAATTATTCAGTTAAGGGAGATAACTCTTACATTACATTATTAGCAAAATAGCATTTCTTCAATAGTAATTAATATAATAAAATAACAGTACTGTCTAATGTACCAGCTTCCCTCAGAATATACACTGCAGAGAACTAACTTACCTGGACATGTAGTTACTCTATAATTAATACAAGTACCATGTATGTAAACTCACTATTTACATGTAAGGGAATTAAACTAAAATATCAAGTTGCTCATTTTGAACAAAGTCATCAATACTTTTGACAAATATAAAATCTATGTAAACTGATTTATATCACCTTGCATTATAGGAATATATAAATACTACGATTCTATAACCAATAAGTCTCATTACTCACTCTTTCGATCATTTAGTAAAATGTGCAAAGGACGTTTATATTGCAAATATCTATAGGAACTTCTAAATTGACTAGTAGCAACGCCGACAACTAGCTACACACATATAGTAACTTACCAGAAATGAAGAATTCAAATTCTCTAAGTCAAAATGGTCTGTCTTTGTATGAAAATTCAGGTCTAATGTCTACAAAGGTCCTGGATATATTAACTGTTCTCAAAACTGGCGGCAAGACAAGAAAACCAACCAAATAGAACTTGACAAAAACTGACTAATAAAAACCCTTCATACAAAATGACCACACTCAGACCCATGATCAAAGCCCCCAAGGTATATAGATTGTAAGTGTACCTGTAGTAATGTGAATAAAGGGGTGGATCTAAGATCTAAGGGTGTGTATGTATGAATATAAAAACATAGCTACTAATCAAACTTAGCATTACACTCGTTGTTAGGCTTTAAAGAAATTAGGTCAAGGTCACAAGTGTTGTGATTGTGTATGTCAGTCAAGGTCACAAGTGTTGTGATTATGTATGTCGATCAAGGTCACAAGTGTGATTATGTATGTTGGTCAAGGTCACAAGTGTGATTATGTAAGTCCACTGAAAAATTTTGGAAATTCTTTTGTTCGTGAAATAATCACAATGTTGTTGAATTTAAAATTTAATGTCGCTGAAAATTCAAACATAAGTTCAGTTCACAATTCCAATAAAAAATACAACCAAAATAGAAAATGTTCCTTCAACACAAGTAAAACCAAAGATTTTGTAAAAGTTTTCATAAGCAATTCTAAAGTTAAATCCTAAAGATAATATCTGAAGATAAGTTTAAAGATAATTCCAAGGTCTAAAAATCACATGGTTAAAAGTAAAGGTAAAGATACCGAACAGTGATCAATCTCGTAAGTCCCAGATAGAATACAAAAACAAGAGTTGGGTAAACACGGACCCCTGGACACACTGGAGGTGGGGTTGGGTGCATAGGAGGAGTAAGCATCCCCTGTTGACCCGTCACACACCCGCCAATAAAGGTGTTTTATTGAGCAAGGCTGAGAAGCCAATGAATAAAATGTGAAATATAGAATTCAAATTGAAAACAATTAAAACCAATTATGATTTTAGAAACCTGATAATTACAAGTATACAACACAAGATCAAATATGATTGCACTGCTAAAAAATCTATATGGGCAAGGATTCCTTGATGCAAGACAAAGTGTGACATTGGTCAAAAAAATAAAAATATAGAAATGACAAAATCTAACACAAAGTGTTTTGCAAAGCTATTGCAATGCAATGAGCATGTAAGTATTTATTCTGTTTCATATTTTAACTTTTGAATGTGCCTAGATCAAAATAAAAACAAAACAAAGAAGGTGCATGCATGTAACACTGACACCACATTTCATTTCAAACATCTCCTTTTTTATGGAAGAGCTATTTGTAAACTTAAGAGATGTACCAACGTGTCAATACCTATTAAACTTTTGTATAATCATTAACCCAATATTAATTGCCCCCCCGCCCCCCCCCCCCGGCTCATCTGCCATGAAGGAGTTTAAAATCTTTTAACCAGTCTGTCCGCAACAAAATATTTCGTCATCTATTCTATTATGGTGTATACATTACTCATCTAGGGTCCCATACTCACCGCTTACCAAATTCAAAGCCTTCCTGTTAACTTACCTAGACTAGTCAAATTTACCTTATGTACATACACCGGAGTTTATATCCTCAGTGAGCAGTAGTTAACAGATTCCTTCCTTGTGCAAACTTGAATTCCTTTACCCAAGGATGCTTCTTGCCAAGTTTGGTTGGAGAATTTAAAAATATGAAAAAGTTTACAGACAGACGAACAGTGGATGATCACAAAAGCTAACTTGAGCTTTCAACTCCTCGCTTCTCCTGTATGGGGGTGCCACCGAAGACCTCTTGACCAGCTCTCTCCACTCAGGACTGTGAAGCTCAGGTGAGCTAAATAGAAGACTAAATGATGTAGAGGATGAAGACAATTTCATGATGTCCGGAGTAGAGGTTCTGACTCCAGGGCAGGGCCAGCCTTGGTAAACATGTGTAAAACATTTAAACCATCGATGCTAGATTAAAACTATAGGGGTATTTAGTCCTTTACTGAAATTGTAAATTTCATGATCCCTGGAGCCAGAATTATTGCTGTGATTTCAAATTTGCTGATACTTTAAAAACTAAATGCACGTTTAGGAAAAGGAGAAAATGTAATAGGCATATATATGCAATGTGTGACTTGGATATCAAATATCTCACATGCCTATTACGTTTTTTTTGATAGTGCAATGTTATTCATGTATTATAGTGATAAGTACTACAGTACGCATAATATCGGGGAAGTAAAGAAATCAGTAATTGATAATAAATCGGGAGGGGGGGGGGGCATGAACTCGCATGCTATTTTGTCCGTTTTTCGCGTCACTTTACCCTGATCTTTCTGCGCTTTTGTTAATGTCCAACACATGCAATATTTTGTAATCTTACTATTCTTATGTGAACGAATCAAAAAGACAATCTGATCGATATGTCCTGCATATGATGATTTTGACTCAGGTGGCGTTCCATAAATCTGTAACAAAGGACACTTTCCTAGAATCCACCTACAGGGATCAACCCAGGTTTACAACAAATCTGGACTGCAGCTTGTTTACAAATTGTATATCTACAGCTGAGCAGGTATGTTTAATAACTACGTCTTGACTAACATGTATTTTGATTTAAAATCCCCGTTGATCTGGCGCTAGCCAGTGGAAATGAGATAGGGCTAGGCCTATTATAAAATAATAAACGAGAGTTCACGAAGAGGTCTTATAGATTGAATAGTTACTGGCGGTTGCAATGAAACATCGAATTTAATCATTTAAATAATATGTATTTTGCAAATAGAACTTGTTTCCCCCAGTTTTTATTTATCTAATTAAATTTTTGATACAGGCTAAACAGGGTTCTCACTAGGATTTTTTAAACTCACAATTTTCAGAAAGGTTGCGTCCCAGCTAAATTTGATAAGTCCCAGAATAATAAGGCTGAAGACACTTCCCGATTTACAGCTGTAGTACACTCACATTTAAACAATAATTTTTGAAACAAAAAATCTTTTTATTGCAATATATACATAGCTGCGATGGATGCCAAAAACGTTACTTAGTGAAAATCTATCGTAACAAAAACTAGAGAAATCACGATTCTAGCAACCTTGTGCACCCGGGCAATGCGGCGAGACACATGATTGCGAGCCGCCCGGGCACACAGGCTGACACCACATCGGGCGAACCGATTATTGGTAGGCGCAGCCGGCTCACGATTGTATCCATGGAGACAGTAGTAGAGAGAGTGGTTTATTCTGGGGCAGAATGTATTTAATTTAAGTACTCTAATGAAATAAACATGTTAGCCTTTTCTGTGCCAAAAAATGTTATATAAGGTAGAAATTTGACAAAATTTAATTTTTCATTACTATATGCACCGCGTAACTTGATTCTAAGAAATACTCTGGATATATCCAGCTCAGTTCGGTTCGCCCGGATTAGTGTCACAATTAAGTATGCTACTAGTGATAGTCTAAGAATACCTCATAAATATGTCCAAGCGCACTCAAAGAATGAATTTGAGTTTCTTGGTAATGAAAATCCATGGTTCACTTTCGTTTCACGGTAATGAAATTATTGTTTCACTTTCGTTTCTTGACCGGAAGTTATGATACAAGCCCATTAATCCCGACATCAAAAATCTCGAACTTCGCCATTTGGGACAGATCCTCAGACGATTACGAAAGTTGAAATTCATTAAAACTGGTTGACTACCTTAATGATCTTACTCACAATGAATATGCCCCCCACCTCCCGAGGCATTCCTATAGAGACTACCATAGGAATAGTAGCCTATTCCACTTAGAATATATGACAAGGTGTAAAATCAGCATGGAATATTATAAGCATAATATTACTCATTAATTATATGAGTAGCCTTCTAACTGATCCAGCTCAACGATGAAGCCTATAAATATAGTTATCCAGTTTAATTAGATAACAGTGTAATTTCAAAGTTTTCTAAAAACTTAGATAATATCAAGTAATATAATAACCATGTCTGAAACAGATAATTGCAAGTCTGTTGTCAAATGGAAAAGGTCACAATTTGAACAAAAAATTATAAAGAAAAGGTATACAATTCCAAATCTAAGATATATGAGTAAGGAATTTATGGCTCGCTTGATGCAGATTACACGATAGAATGCTCTCGATCATGCGCAACTTCTGTGCGCTGTAAATGAGGTTGATCTGTACTCTCTGATTTCCCAATATTTTTTTCCAAGAGCTACATCTGCAGCTAAGATATATATACAATCTTTGTTTGAAATATTGTATTGTGTCATGATGACTAAAAGACTATAATGTAATGTGTACAAAGTTATTGCGCAAATTAGTGTCATCAAATAAATTTTGATTTCGAATTTCTTTGCAATTGCATGTTAATCTGACACGTGTATAACACGTTTTCTCTTCTGCGATATCCGAACTGTGATCTCCAAGTCATTGCCTTGAAATATCGAACAGGAATTACCGACGGATGCCAGTAATTCAGAATCGTCATTTCCTGCTGATTGACGCGTTTACAGCTTCGTACTAGATTGACAACGGGTAATCCCGTTTACCAGTTAAACTAAGGCTCAGCGGCGTGTGACCGGTCAGCAGAGGGGCTTACTCCTCCATGCACCTAATCCGCTTTCGCTTTGTCGAGTCCGGGTTGCCCTACACTCGACTTGTATGTTTGGTACTATGATTACGTTCAACACATGTTTACTTCGCCAATATATTCAATGAAATTACATATTCTCAATCGCAAATACATGATGTCACTATTTGTTCTTTATTTACAAAATTACAGCTTGTACTGCTTACACTAATAAACAGATTGTCTTTCATTAATCAACATGTCCAGAACAAGCAGGCACAGAACTGACACATGAACGTCACGATTAATATCAGATACTGTACATTTTAACTTACCGTCTCCACAAAGCCAGATATATATCACTGTCGTACACAGTCCGATCATGAGATATTCCATGACACTGTTCAATAGGACGTGATGAACTCTCCATTCTGATCAATCACATGGACGCTGTCAATGACATCACCAGGATCCGCCCGTGGACGTCGGTACAGATCCCCAAGTACTAAATTCTGATTCGTCCTGACGACCTCTGTAGAGAACCGATGATTTCCGTCCCTGTCCACCACCACCACGGCCTATTAGGTAACCGTCTGACGTGCAGATGTCGCCGTTAATTCTCTGTATAAATCCAGGAAACTTATAAAGAGCTGACCCAGAGCTCGCACCGACCTCTGCCACAGCTCACGACCCTCCTTGTTATCGGACCACTTTACTTTCTTACCAAATCACCCCCACCAGTATGTCGCCAGTCCTGTGAGAAACACACAGAAGGCCACCAGCCTTCGTGATCTGAAACAGTTGGACTTCTGTTTGATGTGTATTTCTTGATGCTTTCTTGATACGTCGATGTACAGCAAATCACCATTGCAAGTCACAGCGTGATAACCGAACATAAAGGACGCATTCTTTTAATCTTGCCAGTTTCTCCAGTCTTTCCATCCATATCAGGCCTTCATATCTCCAACCCAAACTTTTCAACAATACACAGGAAACATGTAAATCATTAGAGGATACATCGAATTCCAAACATTTTGCAGGAGAACCAATAAAATAGCTCTTGATACGTTATTTCTCGTAATTTGTTGTTGAGGTTTTCATATGTAGATTCTTTTGGTATTTTGAATCTCTGTCTCTGCAGGTTTTCCGTCTTTCATGTGTCCTCAATATTCTGAATGTATGGCCTTTATGGTTCTTTCATACATCTGATGCAATCGGAAGCTGCATTCCCCGACACACCACGTCATAGAGAATTCTGATGATGACAGATTCAGTGTTTGGAGATGTGGTCTTTCTCCCTGTAGGGGACGATGACGTGGATCTGGTGCGTTGCTCTTGGTGTGCGGTCCCGGCATGAACCTGACACAGTTTCGTACAGGTTACAGTAATATTCAGCGTTCGCCTCACACTGTGTACACTCCACATAGCGCTTCCTTTTGGCATCTGTAGACGGTAGATCAAATGTAATCAACTCAGATCAAGTATATATATAAAACGACAGTCAAGGAATGTCATTAAATGTAAGGTTCTCATTAACGCAATAATCTGCGTAATATACGCTGCAAATTATCTGGTATCGCAACAGTCTTTTAAAA
>CAJDSM010001289.1:522-27115 GCA_903981925.1 Ostrea lurida
CTACAGAATGATATTGATCAATACCTTCGTGTGCACAAGGTCTCAAAAGCTTTTCGTGTCCAAGGTTTCTGCTCTCCTGTCGGAACAATGTACAATTTTTGTTTGCAGATCCATCCTGAAAAAATGTTGTATGATTGAAACAAATTGTCTATGATTATATTTAAATCACACTATAGATAATGTATGATGATAATATTCCATTTTTTTTTAAAATTGCAATGGGTGAAAATTGAAGACAAAGAATAGTGATCAATTTCATCATTCTAATTAAGAATCCCCGTTGGTGATCCGGGTTCGAATATATTCTTAGTACTCCTTGCCTGTCGTAAGAGGTGAATAAATGGACCGGTCCTTCGGCTGAGACCGCAAAAACCGACATTCCGTATCTTAACAAGTGTGACACGATAAAGATGTCGCCCTGCTCAAAGGCCGTAGGCGCCAAGCATAGGGCAATGGTGACGTCTCATGTTTATATAAGTGAAATATTCTCAAACAATATACATGTACAACAAACCAACCCATAAAGAATAAGAAAAAATAAAAGTAGCCTCCTTCTCGTCAGGATTAACAGAGAACCCTGCACATACCAGTAACTTGCCTGGATTTAAAAACTGACCATTCACAGAACATGATAATGCAAAACGAATTAGTTGAGATAATAAACACCATAAGCAGGATCATAGTGGAATATTTTTAAACATATAAGGTAGATTGACGATCATGGGCGTAGGAGCCAGTTAATTGCCCCCCTCCCCCCCCCCTTGAAAGAAGGGAGGGGGCAAAAAATATTGCCCCCCCATTTGATACAAGTAAACTTTTTTCGTGGCCTCATATCACATAATGTAGAAGTTTATGCCCCCCTTCCTATTAAGTGATCAGTTTAGAAGTATGACCCCGCCAGCCACATCAGTGTTGCATTACCCCCTATTTTTTTGCTTCTCATATTATTTAGGAAGCCCCCCCCCCCCCATTCAGTTGATTTTTAGGAAGTTTACCCCCTCCAACTTGTCGTTGATTTTAAGACATTTGCCCCCCCCCCCCCCCCCCCACACACACACACAATTTGGATGTTCTATCGCTTTTTATTTTTATGCTTGTACAGGTTTATTTAGAAAGTTATGCCCCCCCCCCCCCCCACATTCAAAGACAGTCCCTACGGCCTATGGCCTCTCATTTTTTATAAAGTTGTATTATTAGTATGCCATGTAAAATATTCAAATATGATACAGATATGGAAGACTTTATTGCGTATTTCATTTCGCGTTCACCGAGATGTAAAGCCAAAGATAACGAACGGTGATCTAATAGATATAAGTAATATAACGAGTGATGCCAATACATTAAATAACTTAACGCATCATAAAAATGTGGAATTTATCTCATTACTCGTACAAAAATATTAATGATAATGAAATTCATATAGATTCTTACAGTAAATAAACTATTCCTAAGGCAGTTTACATTAAACAGAATTGAATATGACAGTGTAACATAGATCTTATACCTTTAAAATTATCAAAATAAAACACTAAACTCTACATGTAGATCGATATATAAAAGTTGGTTTTATTTCTTTTTCTATTATTGTATCAAATGGCGAAGTAACAAAGTATCAAACTAATCATAGTCCAAAAAACACATACAAAATCGAGTGTAGGGCAACACGGACCTTCGACGAAAGCGAAGGCAGGATCAGGTGCCATGGAGGAGTAAGCATCCTCTGCTGACCATTCCTGTTTGAATCGGTTTTCGATAATCACAACAGTCACATTTTATATAATTTACATTGTAGAATCTAAAAAGCTGATTAAATTAAAATGAGTTCAAAGACTTTTTTCCAAATCAAGATATGTTGACATACTGATCTCATTAGAAAGGTCATTCCAGAGATATGCTGCAACCCAGCTGAATTGGCTTTGTTTATTTTTATATTTGTTCTGATTTTTGGCACAACAAGTCGTGACCTTGATTCAGACCGTAATGGTCGACTTGGCTTGATATGGCATATCATATCTGCTTCATATTTGAATATTTTGCTTAACATTGACTCTAATAGCAGATTGACAACTACATTATATGATAAGCGTGATGACTTTAACTTTGCAATCGTCAACTTTCCCTTTATATGTAGTAATATACCATTATCACCTGCTTATGGTGTGTATGTCTCCCAGTTGATTCGATATGCTAAAGCATGCTATGCGTATGAGGACTATTTAAAGCGAGGCCAGCTACTAACAAAAAAGTTGATGGTGCAGGGTTATACCGCATCTCGTTTAAAGTCATCATTTCGCAAATTCTACGATCGCTATAATGACCTTGTTTGCGATTACAAAGTATCACTAAGTCATATGTTGACTGATTTTGTTTCATACCCTTTGTTAGATTTTCATTTGAAATTGTTATTGAACATGATACAGACACCCATAGAATTAGACATAAAAGAATTAAAGACGCACTTGTATCCCCACTGTGCTTCAATATATGGTTCCTGCTCTGAAATAAAATGTGTATATAGTGTTTTTGTTTTAAGTAGTTAATTACATCACTACGTTTAGATAACGTTGCCAGCCCCTGACATACCCTTTGTTAGATTGTCATTTTCCTACGAGATTTGACTACGGGTAATCCCGTTTACTTTATTTTGACTAAAGGCTCACGGCGGGTGTGACCCGTCAGTAGAGGATGGTTACTCCTCCATTGCACCTGCTTCTACTTTCGCTTTTGTCGGAGGTCCGTGTTGCCCTACACATATATGTTTTTTGGATTAGGAATACGTTAACACGATGTTAATTTCGCTTACTTATATATAATCAATTAATCAATCTTTAGTGACGGCGAATGCACTTGGCCCCTCCGAGAAATTCAGAGTAGAACGAAATGTACCTCCTGCGAAGAATGGTTCTTAACTCAAAACTAGCATATTAGCATATATACAGACATTAATCAAAGACAAAATTCATTTAACAATACATGTATAATGAACCAGAATAATTTCTTTGGTGGTACTTACTACAAGACCCAAAGTATTTCCCTTGATGCCAAGGAACTTCGTTTTGTCCTTCTGAGCTTGATAACGGTAGACAGCATACCAGTGAACTTCATCCATCTCTTTTTTAACGATGAAATGACCTAACATCAATGAGCAAAATATAGTGAGGTTTTTTTTAAAAATTGCCTTTTGACATGAACAAGGAAAATTTTCAAAGGACCAGTGCACTATAGCTATAAGATTTGAAACAGGAGTTTTTCGTAAAAGTTTCAAAGTAAGTACAATACTGTTTTTTAACCAGACGTCTTAAGAGTAGGGTTTGGTATATTTTATCACATCAAAGTGTTGCATAAAGCCGAGCGATACAGAAAGGTACGTGCATTTGTAAGACATTTCACTTTATTTCTTTTGACAATGCACGCCAATTTTGAAGGGCTTTTTCACATGGAATCGGAATTTGTCGGAGTGGTACCTGTTAACGTAACGTATGTCGTTAGTTTAATTTCAAAGGGCAACGTTGAACAATCTAATTTGGAAAAAAAATATGCTCAAACTAGGGCCACTTTAACTTTGAGCTATATACTGTTTAATGAATATAACGGCAAAGATAACACCAATCTCGTAAGTTCTAAATAGAATACAAAAACAAGAGTTGGGCAAACATGGACACCTGGACATACCAGAGGTGGCAGCAGGTGCCTAGTAGGAGGAGTAAGCATCCCCTGTCGGCCGGTTACACCCACCACTCCTTGTCTATTGAACGGAGTAATCTGTAGTCAAATCAGTGTATGAAAAAGGCTATTCCTGTGAAACACATCACACAACATTTGACCCATACTGGCAAACTAAATCGTTATACATTGCAACAAAATTGATCATACACATGAATGTAAACCCACTTCATTTGCTTTCCTGATACGCTAATGAATTACCACGACGTGGGCGTCTCCATATGAATTAAATATTCTCGAGTGGGATATAAAGCAATAAACAGAGCACGGCGTGCATGTTTTTTTTTCTATGGCCCTATCTGATGCCGCAACCATTGTCCACTATTTTTATCATTCAACCTGCAGAACAAGTAATTCAAGCTAAGCATGATTTTCTCATTCGAAGGTGTTTTTTTTTGCAGTATTACACCCCCACCCCATTTTGTACAAAAGCTGTGGTATATAATATGCGCAACATAAATTAAAAGACAGTACATGTAGAGTAACACGATTACTTAAGCTATGTATCATGTATGTTTATATTAATGGGGGCGTTTTGCAAATCTCAGCGGACCGTCTGTACCCAAACATATATGTTGGGGGGGGGGGGTAGCTGAAACTGGGTAACAAAGACTAGTATTGTATAATAAAATCTGGTTATAGTGAAGTCCTGTGTTTTATGTGCGTGACGAATTTAAAAATTCGCAATATACATGTACCTCATTTTCTTCCTTCTTATGACTATAAAAAATACCCTAATTAATATATATCTGTTCACTATTTCAATGACTCATGAACGTACGGTTTTTGCATGCGATAGTATCCGAATTAGCATACGCATCGATTCGGTCACATAAAATCACAATGCATTACTGTCAGAAATATACATGTAAGGCATATAATGTTCACCAGTGAATGCAAAGTGACGTGCATGGGAATATAAAGCTATGAACTCCTGATATTCGGCAAATAGTTGGCCCTTCATTTCCGTGTGTAGACTTTACATAATGTTGTACATTCAGTGAGGTATCTCTAATACTAAGTACAGGAAATCCACAGGAATTGGACACTTCTACATGAACAAAAGACGGCAAACTAACCACGACATCGGGGAACTTTACTAAACTTCCAAAGTACTTTCTATCACTTCAAACATTTATTCAGTATGAGAACCCTTTTATTTTTTCGTAGTGGTATTTTTATCAAATGTTTTGTATTTTTACTTTCTCCTCCGGCGGTTTGAACGAATCTCGCTGCCCCATTGTTTACATTAGTTGCAGACACAACATCATACATGACGTCATGCAAAGGACCCTACTCCAATTTAAATTACAGATGAGGCCCTTGACAGGGATAAGGTACATGTATAACAGAAACACAATTTGTTTTTCAAGATTGGATTATGATTCCACCATATTGCCATACATAGAAATTTGCTTGCCGTACATAGAGATTAGGACGTCAGTCACGTGGCGCAATTTAATCAATGAAAAGGCGACATTCTGGTCCGAGGAAAAATAATGATTAATGGTCATCTACAGTGTACAACTAATCAATGATCATCTACAGCGTACTACTGATTCATAATATTCTCCAGCATACTACTGTGTCAATGATTGTTCGATCTGCTAATAGATTCATTTAAATTGAACGCAAGTCAGATCATACGTACGAATCCGGATTTGCAGGCTACTGAATATTCTTTTAATGATGTGGTGTGTTATTAAAAGAAAAAATCCTATCCCGTATATTAGAAATACATTATTTTATACTTAATATCACAATGTAATGCAGTGATAAATCTTAATACAATGCTACAAATCTCTGGTCTTTTGCGGGACAACCTGTCTTCACTTGCAAAAGGTATTTAAGGTGAACCTGATTTACAATATGGGGTGAAATTAATCCGCACACATTAACCATGAAAACTGTACCAATCAGAGGTCGGCAGAAAAAAGGCAAAGTGTATACAGAGATATGTAGTGTTACATGAATTCAATTCTGTGAAATTTAGATTTGCATGCAAATGTTAAAATACCCAATATCATAAAAAAAATCTTTTAGTTTATTCCATCAAACTAGTATTGCATAATCATCTTACAACTGCAGTCACGTCTAAAGTCCTCAACTTGGTTGAAGCTTAATTGTCCGTCTTTATTGACCAAGAATTTAGGTTCGTTGGGGAACTGAAAGGCACCAACTTTTGGGGGTTCGGCCATCAACTTTACCGACTCCTCCTTCACCATAACTGAAAATAGAAATAAAGAAAAAAGTTACGTTAACGAACATACATGTACATGTTCATCATGTATTCTCATAAATATACAAAATTCAAAGAGTGACAACAATGAACTTTACACTCAAAACAAGTTCATGCCGCTTTAAGCACACATTTAAACATTCAAGCAAGTTTGATTTAAGGAATCATATTAGAAATTGATAGAAATACAATATTATTTTACATGTACCAGCAACACAGAAACGCTGGATGATTGCTTTAGAAAAGAGAGGCTTCATACTTACTATCATTTGTATCTGCATTGACTGTAATGAAAATATTTTTGGAATAATTCTATCTATAATTTGAAAGAGTTAAATCTTAATATAAGTCTAAATGCGATAAACACACTTGTTGAATATGTTTCCTTTGAGGTTAACATTTATTTTTACATATGTTGTCGTATTATTGGTTGTTATTTCGTGTTGTTGTGTTATAATTGTAGAACTAACCTTGTTATAATTGTAGAATCTAACCATTGTTATAATTGTAGAATCTAATCATTGTTCTTTGTTGTTATAAATGTAGAATCTAATCATTGTTATAGTTGTAGATTCCAAAGACTTATCCCATTGTTCCTTACCTCCAGTGACGCCCTCCAATTGAAATTCAATTCTTGTAAACTTTTCAGATCTTCTGCTATATACCACCTTCAAAAATGTACTCTAGAAGTTGGATCAATACATTCTATCAAATGTTTGGATGAATTGAAAACCTCTATTCAGCTATCATGTTTGAATCAATCGATTACAAATACAAAGTTATATGTATATTGTGTTTTTAATTTTTGATATATTGGTACCTGGCTATAGACAGTGAAAGATATTGTTAGAATGTTAGTGTTCTTGCGCTGTAACGGCAGCTTGCACTGAGAAGGTTCTGGGTTGTTAAGGTCTACCGGGGTAATAATGCATTGTAAAGCGCTTTGAGCATTATAGTAGATAAGGCGCTATATAAAACCAATCATTATTAATATTTATTATTATATTGATTAAAATCAATAATTTTGCAGAAAGATGTGTTAAAGGTCCTAAAGTTTAAAGGAATACAAGCTGCCATTTTACTACATTACAATAAAAATAAATGCTTGCATATTTTTTGTAAGTCATCTGAAAAGTATTACTTTTTTGAAAATTAAAAAAATCGTATTCGATCGCGTTTCAAAGATATCGAAACATGTCTAATTATTTTATTTATTTGGGAGTCCACAAGTAAATGCCCATTTTGAATAGCGCCGCCCTTTTTGTACCACATGACAACGCTATCTTATTTTAAGAACGTAAACAAATCAACACAGCATCCGAGCGATAGTTTATTTATATACCACATAACCAATTTTAGCATGAGATGTGCATCTTATTTACTTGAATTACATCGTATTAAAGTCAATTTATCGCCCAGTCATTTAGTAACGATAAAATAAAGTGGCCAATCTAGGTATTTCATTGTAAACAAACTCGCATGCTTACCTCTTCAAAACGAAGGTCCCGTGTCGGCAGTATGTGCATGTGTGGCACGCAAAAAGAACCCTCTCTGCTATAAGCCATGAGTGCTAAGCATATAGGTCTAAATTTGCAGCCCTTCACCGGCAATGGTGTCGTCTCATATGAGTGAAATATTCTCGACGGTATGAAAAACAACAAATAATCATTCGAGGGTAATTTCTTGCGCACATGCGCAGAGAGGTTGTATGGAATTCCCTTTCATACATATTCACAGAAAAGCACCGAGCCGCAATTAAACTCTACGCTCAGTTTATTACGCAATTAGATGGTTTCATTTTATAGAATTGCTGCAAATGTTTATTTTATTTGGTTTGAGGCATAGGTATTCTTAAATCATTTTTCTATACCCGTAAAAAAAATAAGTATTATGGCAGCTGTATATCTTTAATGTAAAATAAATTTAACCAATATTAACTGGTCGTCCTAATGGTAATTTGGCAAATAGCTCCAGAACGTCTTCATGAGTTAACGACTCGGAATTTAAAAATTTTCTTGAATCCAAGCTTAAAACAATGTCTTTTTCTCTATAAAAGACAATTATTTCATATCAGAGATAAAATCATGAATTCACAAGAATGTATAGCGCAATGCTAAATAAAACGAACAACTAAAGCAATAATACAGAATCTTTGCCCTACTACTGCTACCAATAATAATGATAATACAATGGTAGTATTTTTATATACCATTAAATTGATATTCAGAAGTCGAAATTTCAAATTCTCAGAATGATCTACATTGTATATACAACCAAATGGCAATGTATTTAATACAGTTACTGTATTTAAATAAATATAACAAAGAAATGAGGAGAAAAGAAAATCTAATTATTCATATCTCATTTCTAATCATTCTTGAAACACGATGGTACATGTACCTCACTTGAAGGCATTTTGCAAGGATGCCTGTATCGTCTAGCGTGCTGAATGCGTGGAAAAATGTTCCGTCTAGCCGAGAGGCCGTACATAGAAATCCCCCTAGCGGGTATCCACGGTTCTGATCCTCATTTGGGTACCTCACAAAGATGGGGGAGGAAGAACACGACTGGTCCAGCTTAAATTATGATTTATAGATTATGAAATTTAGTCAACATATATATCTAATTTCTGGAATTTTTTTACTACGGTATTATTTATTTAATTTTACAATCATTTCTAGATTAGTGCATGTAATTAATAAAAATGAATCCTTTTCATTTTCAATACCTTTTCTGCACAAAAAAAGAGTTTTAAATAGAAACTAGATTTAAATTAAAAACAGTTACTCTACCCAAGGCGCAACTCAATTTCTATATAACAAATCAGTTCAATATTTTGACAAGCATTTAGTGTAACATTAAGAGTACTGAAGTATAAAATCTGCATACAAACATTCAGTTCAATACCGACAGGCTGCGTTTAGAAAAAAGTCCTCAAAACTGTTCGTAACAGTAATTTTTTCTAAGTTAAAGGGTCGCAACTTCACCAAAAATCAATAAGAAAGAACAAAACTCAAACTCGGTCTCTACCTCATTAACAGACACCTGCATACAGTACTGATAGCTGGGTTCTGAATTGAAGAGTTTGAACCCAAAGGGAGGGTTTTCGTGCATTTTTCATACAAAATATTGCCTTCAGGATCAACTGATAATGCTTTTGATACGAATTTTATGAGAATCATTATAAGCTACAAACTATTCAGCTATAGTTGTGTTCCAAATATCGGGATTCGTTCAAAGGTTATGATGTTCATATCATTTTATGTTGAGTTGGCATTTACATCTTATCGTATGCTCTGTTTTAATAAGCAAAATTTCCCCTTAAGCTTAAGTATAAGGCATGGGGAGAGGGTTGTTGCGTACGAAAACGTTTAAGAAGCGCCTCTTATTAAGAAATCGAAATGTCGCCGGTTTGAACAATTGAACAAATTTATTTTAAACTCAAAAACTCAATAAGTCTTCATCTTTTTGCAAAGAACGACATTTTTTCTCGTTTTGGTTGCTCTTAAATCAACAGAATGACTTGATGATAATCGCCACAAATCAAGTCAATGAAATGAAATGAATGTTGCCATGGTTTTTTGTTTTGGTTTACTTTTTTAAAAAGATGGTACTTGTTGTAAGTCGCCGAAAGGATGTTAACTAGATGCCAATGACGTGCTCAAAATGAACATTTTGGACGATATTTCCTCTTTAGAATCAACCAATTAGGTTCGTGAAATCAGTATAGTTTACCTCTATGTAAACGAGACTCGAAACACGACGTTATCGGTTGCTACTTTTTATGGTTTTCGTAAAGTGGAACCATATAAACTAACAATCGATATAAATTGTCGTGTTTCCAGTTTCATTTACATAGCTTGTTACAGCATACCGATTTAAGTGTATTTCAGGCAAGTGTTATCATATAATATAAATCAAAATAGATGACACAATTTTATGCCACCAATGCCCCATGTTCGACAACATTAATGTCTCTTTCTAGGATTTCGCCAAACCGAAATGTTGGAAATCCGAAACATGAAAGTTAAAACTTAAATAAGTGAACAATGTAGTGCCAAAGATCTGGAGCCAAATACTCGAAGGATCAGAGCTATGCCCGAGGGATATCCTTAATTTTGATATAATTTTAATTTTACCACTGCAATCCATATCCGTATTTTCAAGCTAGTAACATAGTACATAGCAACTGGGCTGTACAGACCCTCGGGGACTAACAGTCCACCAGCAGAGGCCTCGACCCAGGGGGTCATAATATAAGATCAAATACGGATACCAATTTTTGATGCACTAGATGCGCATTTCGACAAATATGTATCTTCAGTGATGCTCAAACCGAATGTTGATTTGAATTTTTTCTTTTGAAGATTTTGAAATTGGATGTATTTTCTCTGAGATTTGAAATATATTTGGTACCTGAGCGCTATCCCGTGTATCTAATCGCTTAATATAATTGCGGCGTTTTACAGCAGCTGGTCTTCCGTTGTCAGTGACGTCACATGTGGGTTGATCAAATACATCTCTTTCGCTCTCCTATAATATTCAAAAATATATATGAGCCTAAAAGTTCAGTTATCATACCTACACAGAACTCCCGTTGTGTGACCACTAATCGAGTTATCATACTTAAACTACTATGATAGTAATCCAGATATCATACTATTCATAACGTTGTCAGACCAGCAACCCAATTACTATTCTGGTGACTCTGTTATCATTTGATTTTATTTCACGTGATCACCTGCGCCGATTCTCATTGGTTAAACACCTTTTAAGAATTGAGGTGATTTTTCGATCACGTACTGAACAACAAGTAAAGTCTAATGAACATTATTTTGTTGTTGTAATATAAAATTAAATGATAAGAAATAAATCTTATATTTTTTCGAGTGATATGCAGGTTAGCACCGAGACTTTAGACGGTAAAACTTTTCATCAATGCGCTTCGCGTCACGTGAGTTTTACCGTCTAAAATTCAGTGATACTGCATCACCGATAAAAAATATAGCGATGTCATTTCTTATATGAATCATGCAATGAGAGGTGTTTACATAATTATGTATTCTCCAGTGTATCAATATTAGATATAGAATGTCTGTAATGATTGAAATACGGTTAATATAAATCTACTGGTCAGAAGAAATCACAATACCACGTTCGATCTCTCAAAATACTGAGCAGACATTTCCAAATCACTAGCCATTTGAGTCATGACTTTTGACCTTATGACTTGAAAACCATCTACTCTTCAGGGGTACGTGTACAAGTGTAAAAGTCATCTATTTGTTAGGGGTACAAGTGTACCAAGTTTGGTGTCTGTCATGAAACGGTTTACAAAGTTATTATACCCCATGCAACGAAGTCGCTGTGTTATATATTGTTTTGACCCGTCCGTCCGTGTGCCATAACATATTGTCGTCTGGATAGCGCTTTCATTTCTCTATGGACTCCTACGAAACATTGGGGAAATGTTAGTAATAGTAAAAACCTGGATGGGATTCATTTTCAGAGACATCTATTTTTTGGGAAGAAGGAATTCATTGATTTCTGTTTTTTAACATGTTGTTACTTGTATAGCGCTTTCATTTATCAATGGATTTCCAGTAAACTGTAGGAAATTGTAGGTAATAGTATAAGCATGAATGGGATTATTTAAAAACATCTATCAAGGGGCGACACGGTTTGGGGGGGGGGGATTAACTTATATATGATGGATTTTTGTTTATGGCATGTTGTCGCCTGGATAATGCTTTCATTTGTTGATATCTAGGAAGTTCTTATTATTCAAATAGTAAACGCTGGAATGGTTTTGACATTCAGTGGTCAGCGGTGATATAATGTGGACGTATGAGTATTGTGAGCGCGCTCACTAAGGTTCTTTATTGAACAAAAAATATCTTATTTCTAGAATAGTTTGACCTTTGACCTTGTGTTCCCTGATTCAGTAGTAAAGGCTCATCCACTCCTTACGACCTATAATAGCAAGTTTAACCATTGACTTGGTGTCTTTCAAGGAAATAGGTTTCAATTTGTTGAGCGAATAATACCTTGAATCCTATGTCTGAATCTTGATTGTTACTATAAAATCATTAGGAATTATCTATTATTCTCTGATTAGAACGAGTATACCAAGCGTGTTGCCTGTCAAGGAAAGTATTCATTAGGTATAGTGCAGACAATTCTTACTACACAATATGAGCCTTAACTTTGACCTTGTGATCACAAAATCAATAGAGGATATCTACTTACGAGGGAAAACCAGTGCACCAAGTTTGATGTCAAGATATTGCGCGGATATTGTCCTTATGACCAAAGTACTTTGACCCTTGACCTTTCATCTTGTGTAATCAAAGTTAATAGTGGTAATCAACTCTTTAGGGGAAACCAGTATACATGTAACAAATTTAGTCTGTCAAAGTGTACTTAAGATATTGATCTGATAACACTTGGTCTACCGACCATCCGACAGACATACTGACCGGCCAACACGTGCTAACCAATATGTCCCCCTTTTCAAGTGTGTCATAAAAATGCATTATCAATGTATATATACAGATGCAAGCCCTTAGCATATACAGTTGCATGCCCTTCTCAAAAAGCGTACATATTGTATTATTCTCATGGACCACTGTTTCAAAAAATGCCTAACATTTTGAAACCCAATTTTGAAAAGTACTAGTAAGACTATTGATTTTTCCTATTTGCTACTTCAAGTTTCCCCTCGTTTCCATCGTATGTTTCATAGACTTATTTTTACAACCTAGATCTCAATCGCTGAAGGAAATATCATAGTTTGTAAAATTATCAGATATTTGTGAAGAAGTATCGCGATCCCATTTCCTTAAACGACATGCACTTCCACACGTCTTAACTCGGAAGAAATTCAATTGACCAATGAGCGCGTCTTCCGCTTTTGGTTGATTGAGGAGAGACCTAGAATGAGCAAGAATGGGTCTAAAATTTTATTGATCATTTGATTATTGCGAAATGGATCTAAAAGTTTACTGATCATTTGATTACTGCGAAAGGAAGTTGGGCAAAGTAGCTAAAACTTGTTTCTCTTGCCAGCAGAAACGTACTCTTGATAGTGTCATTTTAAGTTGAAATATGATGCAAGTTAAAATTAAGACAATTGGTCAAATCACCTAGACACATTTTGCAAATGAAGACGCCCTATATGTTAAACACAATTTTCCTCTACAGATTGTAAATTACACAGCTTTAGTTCACAAGATACATTGGGGAAAACAGAAAACTAAACCAAAAAACCGTCCTGTACATATTTACCTCATGGTCATAGTAGTACATATACAATGTATAAGCGTCCAGGGCCCAGTAACCAAAGGTTTATTGACTTAATGACAGTTCATTTGTCATAACTGCTTATTTCTATACTGTATTAACCATAAGTTAACTGAAAATTCAATCTGACTAATGTTTCTGCGACTGAATCGTTGGCGTGCGTGCGTGCATGCATGCGTCCGTGCTGTTTATTGACATTTATCAGCTTAGGATTTTATAAATCCCTACCTTCCAGCCTAAGCAGTGGATATTGGATATTTTTAAATCCCAAATATCTCTGCAGCCAGGCAGAACAACAAGAAAAAGACCAATGATTCTCTGGATAAAAGTCTACTTTTGGAACAAGGTTAAAAGGCAGAAGATTGTCATAGTGGCAGCCTTTTAATTTACTAAATTATGAATTGCGTAATGTAAAAATATTAATACATATGGCATAAAAAATTACGAATTTTTATTCTATTGCACTCTAAGTTACTCAAATAACTTCTATTTTTATATATACATGTAAAAACAAAATCAATATACCACATACATTTTTAATTTAAATTTTTTTTTTGTATTCATTTGATATAGTATTCTAAAAGCTATTAAATATCACACCAGAGTTTTTTTTCCAGACATATTGGCAATGGACCGAACTGAATTTTTATCTCATTAATCTACAGCACAAATTTGATTGAACGTTGTAACTCAGATACACAACCAACCAAATGCAGTCAGAAAACAAAAATAATAAGGAAGTCAAATAAAGCATAGCAAATAAACAAACAAATAAATAAAACAAGAGGCCCATAAGCCTTAACGGTCACCTGAGTGTTAGAACCAATACATGGAGTCTCATATTTGTATTTAAGACTTAATATGATTTTTTTCATATGTTCATCAGCTTTGTATTAATAATACAAATCAGTGTCCTTTGAAAATGGCTGCTATAAGTGGATAATAGACATGTTTTCTAACAGGAAATTTATATTACAGATTGAGATAAATATGTATTTTAGGACCGATTCATGTATTCATCAGTTGTGATGATATGAAGCATTCGTAGCTTTGACATTTAACCTGAGTTAAAAATCATCCTTGTATTAAAGTTCAAATTCAACAAGAAACAAAAATAACGATAGAGTTTCATACCATAATTTTTTGATAACGTGTCAAACATCTAGAAATAACAGACAAGCAAGTTAAATGGTATTTTATCCTTTACCGTAGTTACGTTTGCCTTTTTAAATATAAGTCGTATACGGTACCAATTTTTATGCACCAGATGCGCATTTCGACAAATTATGTCTCTTCAGTGATGCTCAAACCGAAATGTTGGAAATCCGAAACATGACAGTGAAAATCTGTAAAAGTGATCAATGTAGTGCCAAAAGATTGGGGCCAAAAACTTCGAAGGATCAGAGCTATGCCTGAGGGAGATAATCCTTAATTTTGATATGAATTTCTAATTTTACCACTGCAATTAAATACATACCCGTATTTCAAGCTAGTAACATAGTACATAGCAACTGGGCTGTAGAGACCCTCGGGGACTAACAGTCCACCAGCAGAGGCCTCGACCCAGGGGTCATAATATAAGTCGTATACGGTACCAACTTTTGATGCACCAGATGCGCATTTCGACAAATTATGTCTCTTCAGTGATGCTCAAACCGAAATGTTGGAAATCCGAAACATGACAGTGAAAATCTGTAAAAGTGATCAATGTAGTGCCAAAAGATTGGGGCCAAAAACTTCGAAGGATCAGAGCTATGCCTGAGGGAGATAATCCTTAATTTTGATATGAATTTCTAATTTTACCACTGCAATTAAATACATACCCGTATTTCAAGCTAGTAACATAGTACATAGCAACTGGGCTGTAGAGACCCACGGGGACTAACAGTCCACCAGCAGAGGCCTAAAGTATGATTAACGTTCCTTTCGAGACTTGATCTTTCATACAGACACTAGGCCGAAGCTATCAGCGTTGTTTATCGAATCAACGCTTAAAAGGTCATGCCAGAAAAGACCCGTGACATTCACTTCAAACGAGAGCTTGTAAAGGCAAAGATAACAAACAGTGATCAATCTCGTAAGTCCCAATTAGAATACAGAAACAAGAGTCGGGCAAACACGGACCCCTGGACACACCAGATGTGCGATCAGATGCCTTGGAGGAGTGAGCATCTCCTGTCGACCGGTCACACCCGTTGTGAGCCTATTGTCTCAATAATTTAATCGCTCCCTGAGTAAATGACGTAGCCCTGATACGTCATAGTCGCTACCCAGGTAAACGACTTACGTACAAAAAGGCGAAGTTAACATTGTGTCAAACGTTTGATACGCCATAGTCGCTACCAGAGTACATGACATAGATTCGAAACCCGAAGGGTCGATAATTGAACCTGGTCCCTTTAAGATGACTAAGAAAAAAGTCCCGATGAATCTCTTTTTAAGGCAAGCCTTGATTTTGCACAACATTTAGATGTTCAACATATCTTTACCTTATCATACTTAACATACCTTAAAGTACAATGTCTAGACAAAATTCGTGACCAAAACATTTGATTTTGGCAATATTCATACACAATGAACCCAATGTGAAATTGAGTGAAGTTTTTAGTTGATATGTAACATGCATTTACATCGTAATGTATCCAATAACCATGGCGAACTCTACGAGGAGTATTCCATAAATAATGTCATTTCACCTTCTTCGCATGAAAATTGTGTAAATATGAATTGTTGTTGAATATTATTGGTAGACTTACATTCATTGTGTCAATATTTAGCGGTACAGTAAGACAAATGATTTAATTTAATTATGAACAAAGTGCATGTATATAATTTCACTCCGGCCTCAAGACCATAAACTGAGAATATTTCGATTAATTACATCTTAACAGTGCACAGATAAACGTCTGAACAAACATATGGGCATGCCACCCATCACAATAGGTTGTGGAGGCGTAAGAAAACTACTAAGCAACCTCCAGATCCACAAGGCGACAGGAGCAGATGGAGTTTCCTGTAGGCTGCTGAAGGAGTTGGCACACGAGATAGCCCCTATGTTCCAGGTACTATTCCAGGCATCTCTCAACCAGGCGTCAATACCAGCAGAGTGGAAGACGGCGAATGTGTCACCTATCTTTAAGAAGGGAGAGAAGAAGGCAGAGAACAACCGGCCTGTTGTTCTAACATCAGTGACATGTAAGATGCTGGAGCATATATTGTGCAGTAATATCATGGCACACCTGGAGAGCAACAACATACTTCATGATGCCCAGCATGGTTTCCGAAAGAGACGCTTGTTCTTGTTCTGCGTATAATCAGTTTTTGAATCGAGGCAAGCTACTTACAGACAAGTTGTTGTTGCAGGAGTTTCAACAGTCACGTTTAAAGGCAGCATTTCGTAAATTCTATGGTCGTTATTACAATTTAGTTTACCAATATGACCTATCATTGAGTCAAATGCTGTCTGATGTGTTTCATAACCATTGTTAAGCCGTTTTTCACACACTGATTTGACTACGGACTGTTCCGTTTACCTGATCAAGACTATGGGCTCACGGCGGGTGTGACCGGTCAACAGGGGATGCTTACTCCTCCTAGGCACCTGATCCCACCTCTGGTGTGTCCAGGGGTCCGTGATTGCCCAACTCTTGTTTTTGTATTATATTTAGGACTTACGAGATTGATCACTGTTCGTTATCTTTGCCTTTACGCTCCTGTGAGAGTCTGTTGATTCTCACCATCCAGGACCTGGCTCGTACTCACGATTCACACATGGAAGCCAAACGGATGTCATCCTACTGGATTTCAAAGGCGTTCGATAAAGTCCCCATAGGCGTTCCTGTATAAACTACATCACTACGGGATCAGAAACAGTCATCTAGGATGGATAAAGGACTTCCTTGCAGGTCGGACACAACAAGTTATACTGGAAGGCGTTACATCATCGGCAGTTCCAGTCCAGTGTCCCTCAGGGAAGTGTGCCGGACCGTTGCTTTTCCTCCTATATATTAATGACCTTCCTAATTGTGTATCGGATTGGATCAACGGTTCGCCATTTGCAGATGACTGTATTCTGTATCGTAACATCAGAACATAACAGGATGCCATCAAACTCCAACAAGACCTGGAATCATTGCAGCAGTGGGAAGGTGACTGGTTGATGGAGTTCCATCCCAAGAAGTGCCAAGTTCTGCATGTCACCAACATGAGGAAGTGATTTGAATATACATACAGGTGTTTCAATAAACATGTCCCAACTTTGCGGTTTCATAAAAACAGTTATGCTTCATGTATAAATTGAAAATTTTGCAAAAATGTAAAATCAATTTCATACAATTTTTTATAAATAAAAAGTATAAATAAAGCTGATAATTATTTGTCAGACAGACATTTGAAGAAAAAAAAGTAAATTTTGAGACTGTACTCAATTTAACGTCATTTTGGTCAGATAACGTTGCGACGTAACTGTTGTGGTTTCACCATCCGCTCCATAGAAAAAGGGGCCTACGATACCGGCACTACTTAGGCTGCCCATACTGTAACTTTCTGGCTATGAAGTGGTCTTTCTTAATAAAAGTTGGGTTTTGAAGTCCCCCAGATACGCATGTCCTGCGTGTTATGTCCATCCAGAGTAAATGTGCTTCATCAGAAAACCATATGATGTCGGTTAAACAAATGTTTTTCAACATCCAATTTGCAAAACTTAAAACGGGAAGAAATGTCGGTATCTTTTAGATATTTTACAAACGGGAATTTTAATTGGAATGAACTTCAAAATTCTATCACAGATGAAGAACTTATATTGGAATCCAGGTATCTAACCACATTCCTTACAGATTTGGTTGGCGTCTCTTTAGATAATTGTTTTCACCTTTTCAACATTTTCATTCGATTTCACTGCCCTATGTCTTATAGGCGTATCTTTTTTTTCTGTCACCAATAGTCAGTACTGTTCAAATTTAGCAACGATTCGGAAAATCTATTTCCTAGAAAGATGCTTCACATCTGGGTACTTCTTTTTCACAACCTTGTTCACTAGGGTCGACGATTTTCCATTCTCATAGTCCAGTTTTACAATATCAATATAGAGATAATTTTATTTCAAATACCTGAATACCTGACCTTTTGATGATGTCATCAAAAATATTGATGATAGCACTAGTATATTGTGTTTACACTGTAAAACATATTGCTGGAATAAATGCTTTCAAATACAGTATATTGTAAAGTTAATATGTCATGTTGTGGAAAGATATGGACATCCGAAGTTGGGACAATATTTGAAAACACCCTGTACAAGATCCATGGACACACCATTGACGTGGTTGACTAGGCAAAGTACCTTGGAATTAACATACACAGACCTTGAAATGGAACCACCACATCAACCATGTTACCAAGAAGGCAAACTCAACATCAGCCTTTCTGCGGCGTAACATCCACCAGTGCTCGCAAGACACCAAGGCCCTCTGCTACAAGACACTGATCAGACCACTGACTGAGATGCCAGCTCATCTGGAACCCCTAAACGGCAGAGAACATCACCAAGCTTGAGATGTTCCAGCGGAAAGCTGCCCGAATGGTATTCTCGGATTACCGGACAACTAGCAGTGTCTCCGCCATGATCAACCAACTCAACTGGCCCACATTACAGGAGCCAGAGCCCAGGCCAAAGCTACCATGATGTACATGATGTAACAGATGATTGACATACCATCAACTATCCTGGTACAAACCATCTATCCAGAGGGAACAACATTACCTTCCTTGTGCCGTTTTCCAGCTGGACTTTAACATATCAAAAGTCCTTCTTCCAGATGGGATCAGGATCTGGAACTCACTGCCATTGAAACTGTCAGTAAAACATCCAGAATAGCTTCAAGTCCCATATCCAGACCAACACTATCGACCATAAGACTCCTTAGTTTAACCTTTTAATTGCACTGTATATATTATATTATTATTATTATTTTTCCCTTTCTTTCTTCACCAACACTGTACGGACGTCCTTGCACCACTTATGCGCTGGTACGAAAATACACAGTAATAGTGTCATGTACCGTAACCGGAAGAAGAAGAAGATGGGAGAAATCCCACACAGCAGAGTAAGTGGGAGAATTTCTCCAACAAGTCAGCAAATGGGAGAAACACTCCCAACTTGAAAAAAATCTTGGGATATCTTCTCCCATGTGGGAAGAAATATCTCACAGATAGTTTTCTGCAATGGGATTTTTCATGGGACAGCTGGCTGGTGGGAATGAAAATCCCACCAAAATCCCATGTGATTGTATGTTTTGAGATGAAATATCTTCAAAACTAGAGTAACTACAGCATGGTTTTAGTGTTTATTATTAGTTTCGTTCTTGAATATTGCTGCGATTTATGAATAATACATGTACATGTAAGTACAAGCTTAAATGTCACTTGTCCGATTGGACAAATACATACTTGTCCGATCGGACAAGTGCATTTAGAGATTAATCTATCCGATCACACATTGAACTGGACATGGGCAATCGTCTTGTCGTGTCCGGAGTTAAATGTCGCAGTGTTTGTGATCAAAATACTACATTCCCTTTATGTAAAATGGTTTACAGATTAAATGATATTTTTTTTATATTGAAAACTAATTTCTTGATAAAATGTGCATACAATTGGTAATATTATGATTATTTTAGTAGTCTCTATCAATTTTGATCGGGACGGATTCTTTTTTCTCTCGTTTGATCAAATCTAAAATAAGACTTGCGATATAATTAAAATTTAGACATTTCAATTTCTTTTTAATTTTTAATTATACTTGTCTAAATATCAAATGTATCATTCTTCTAACTGACAAGTTTTTCTTTTGGAAATCGCAATGATTTTTGACTTCTAGACTCTCTTATTTGCAGACAAACCACCATTTACATCATTGCGCAGAAAAATCATAAAATAATTGAAAGCTTGTATCAATTTTTCGATGGTACAATCATGCTTCATTAGAGGTGCTTAAACGACTCATGAAAAAATGGTTTAGTGTTGTGAGGCATCTTAACTCAAAGCATAATAAAAAAGTGACAAAATCCAAGTAGGACGGACAGAAGAACAGATAGAAAGAAAACTTAGTCCACATCGGTTTAAACTGTAAGGACTAAAACAGTAGGTTTACAACTTTTGTTCAATTCTAGATAATGATTACAATGTTAGAACAAACCAGGCTACAGCACACGTATTTCGCCTTCACACCATCGACGTCATCCATGTCTTTGTTCCCGTCACGAGTAGAGACCTGTGAATGTAGAGAATACGTTATAAACCAAGTGAATGTACAGATAATCGTAACAATATATTTTATGTTCAAGTATGATGGGATTTCTTTTCCACGAGCAGTGTACGTACACACATGTACTGACTTAAAAATGGATGATTGAGGTGAAAGTGATGGAGAGTTTTAACCAGAAATATAAAAATGGACAAATAGTTGATTGAATTATTATTTGTTGAGAATATTTCACTCATATTGAGACGTCACCATTGCCGGTGAAGGGCTGCAGAGTTAGAGTGAGGGTTCTTTAGCGTCCCACACATATTGCGACACGGGACCTCCGTTTTTACGGCCATATCCGAAAGACCCGTGATTCTCGCTTCTAAATGCCGAGCTCTTGGCAATCACTGTACCTATTGTAACGTCTTTGATAATCAAAAGCGAATAATGATAATAAGATAAAAATCGACGAGGCAAATTTTATGTGAAGAAAATACCAAACTGATCGACCACAGAAAAATTAGAGCTAATACAGAGTTTGTTTAATTTGACTCTTTACTAGTCGTCTGGTGACATGATCATATTGTGTATCGTGTAAAACATATTCATTCAATTGCATGTTCATTGTAAGACGTACATTTTATCCCCTTCTATGCTGAACTCTAAATTATGGACCGAAGATATTCTAGTTTGTATGATGCATGTAATAACAACAGGCCTGTTAAGATATTATTTTCAAAATAATGAACAATTGCGATAAAAACACTTAACAATCGAACAGCAAACTACTTCAATAGCGGAAATTTGTACTTTACCCTGCATGACGTCCAGACTGGTGTAATTTGTCCCTAAACAACATGATCAATGAAACATCGTATTTCGATACGGGTTTGGTAGACTATTGCTGCTTTAAATATTGAATTATTATCTTTAAAAATAACAATGAGTAACTTGTTTTCATTTCAAGCCTATTGTAGGCGGACTAACTCTGGATTTTTAAACAAATAATTACACAACAGGAAGTCAATATTAAATTAACTCTACTACACTCGAAACAAAATATGCTGAGCATGTCCAATGAGAGAAAGAATTTATCTACAAATTTATTTCTGTTGAATTACATGTATATGATCTGAATCAACTGCCTAAAATTACCAAATGTAACGGTGCGTAGAGTTTGTTTAGCTATAGTCCTTGCCAAGATCAAAAGTGCTGCTTCGTAACATTGATAGATCTACAGTGGCCTTCATTTCCAGTAAGCCACACCTTACCGTACTAGTAATGCTAACAAATGCTCGAAGAATAACAAGTTTTCAATTCGTCCTCAAGTATGTACGTCTTTTCTATACGATGAAATGTTTTGATGATAAAAAAAAAGTTGGGATGGAAACAGAAACCACTCCATACTTGGTGTACGGGAGCTATATTATCCATTATTCATGAGCTTCTTTTCTATATCGGGTTTACTTCCATTGATGCTAGGTGGACTCTAGCCAACCAGACATAACGCAGGTAATACAGAACCTGGTGGTCGACCAATCAAAGATTTTGAATTTACCAGGACAACATTTACATTAATTGATTGATTGATTATTTGTTGTTTTACGTCCCACCGAGAATATTTCACTCATATGGAGATGTCTACAACATTTACAAATTTGTGATGTCGTAAACTTGAGTTTCTCGTGCGTTGTACTCTCGTTTTAACCATATGATTACCTAATTGGTGAGGTCCGATGATTTACCATGGATTGTTCACAAGAAGTCTTGTGTATCATTCACTGATTACAAAGGCCTTAAGAATCGGTGGAGACGAATTTCATCATCGGGAAAACCACAAAATAGCGTTCTATCGCAGTTTTTTCCCTATCATTTTTTCATCCGTCGAACGTCCGTTTAAGAAATCCAGGGAAGTGTGACTAATCCCTAATATGGATAATGACTCCTCTGCGGTAGGGCGCTCGTCTTACAACTTGGGGGTCCGGCGTGTACATTCTCTCGAGTGTCAGCCCCAATCTTAAGACATTAACCAAGCGCCCCGTGGGGACCCGAGTTAGAATAGGTCCTCAGCAGTCAGCACCCCTTGTTTATAGTAAGAGGCGACTAATTGGGGCGGTTCTTCGGATGAGACCAAATAAACCGAGGTCCCATGTTACAGCAGGTGTGGCACGATAAAGATCCCTCCCAGCTCAAAGGCCATGAGCGCCGAACACAGGACTACTCTTGCAGCCCATCACCGGCAATGGTGAGGTCTCCATATGAGTGAAATATTCTCAAGAGGGACGTTAATTAAACAACATACAATCAATCGATGCAACCAAGCGCCCGGCATTAAAAATAAAAGTCACAGGCCTCTCGGACATAACCTTACACTGAAGCCGCCATTGTTACAGTAGGCCTTGGTACAATGAAGAACACTAACTGCTATAGCACCGAGGGTCAAAACACATGGGTCAAAATGTGTAGCATTTCATCCGTCTCTTTATCCGATTACATGTATATAGATGCATATATAATGTGTGTCATTGATTCGGTTTGCCAACCCCACCCCCGACACATACATGTATTTACTATGTGCACTAGGATATCAATAATGTAAATATCGTAGATCTTCCACTAACAATCATATATTGAGGAAACATTCCTTGCTTCATTTATTTATTTACAGTAAATGCGTTTTTTGATTTGCTTCTTTCAAAATCATTCTTGCATATAAGTTCCATGGACTGAATACGACAAGTGATGAAATATGTTTTGTTTGATTATTAACAGAGAATTGCTAACATGGGTTAAACTTTGATCGCACATGTAGTTTCAGAGCGGATGTTGAAATTGCTTTTATTGCAAAGGTCACCATACGTTGTTAGAACTTTCATCAGACTGCGGTACATACATGTATATATACACATGTATACTGGTTAACTGACACTTGGCCCTCATTAATTGATACATGTGTAAAAGCAATATAGGTTAGATAGACCTATACCAACTAGAATTTGCATTAGTACATGTATGTATCTATCAACATGCATGATATGCGCAAATTCGATTGTCAATTTTGCATCTTACAAACATATGAAGGCAAATTACCATATGCATCATAACAACACAACTTTTATAATGTTTACTTTCATTTAAAGACTTGACAATGCTATATATAACTAAGGCTCCAACCTCTTTAATATTCATTGAGAAGAAATAGGTATTAGCGACAGGAATTATGCGAATAACTGAAGTTAAGTGTCTTTATAGACAATCTACTTCCCTATTCATATACATGTATCACCCATTACCAGTAAAGCAGCGAGAATGAACGTGAAAACTGAAGTTGTACAAAAGGAAACAAAGTGACCACATAGAAAATCTATTTCCCTAGGTCCGCAACCAGGAATTTCTATTGAGGGTGTACAAGACTAATGCGAGGATTATGGAAGCCGCTTTATGCCCCCAGCTGGTCCAGGGTTGGCCCCCCGGAAGCTGGCACATCTTTGCATTTTCGTTGGATATGGGGGTCACTTTATGCTCAGGACGGGCCCTGGCGGGAGTCCAGGGAGACGAAGTCCCTGGAAGCTGAGAGGTATTTTAAATGGGGGTGGGAATGCGCATGCACCCCTCCCCCCCCCCCTCCAACTGGTTACGGCCTTGTTCCCGAATCATATCAATGTATCTTAAATTTGCTGCAGTACTCGTCATGTATATTATCGGTCAATGAAGAGAATACTCAAAATACATCTATATATAGGACTGGGAAAAGGGGAGGGATATTAGCGGTGAAGGGGATTAAAACCCCATTGCCCTTCCCATCTGCTCAATTATACATCAAGGGTTCTTTTAACGGTTGGAGCCAAAACTGAAATATATAATTTTGTGCCAAGTTTGGCGAATTCTTTCCTCATTAATGTCCAAATCTGGGTCCAACATCAGTGAACCAACTACGATACGCCACCCTTCAGTGACGTATCGTATTGCACGTGCAACCGACAGGGACCATACATAACGATCCAGTTGCCCACACGTTTCATTAACTTCGACTGAGTTAGCTTGTCATCAACTCGTACATTGATACCTTTAACTAGACGTTAACTCTGACTAGAAAACTAGTACTGAAATCAACCTTTGTGCAAATTATTATAACAAGAAAAGTTTGATGCAAAGCATCAAATCGGCCGCAAAGTTGTTCAATATTAGAGGCAAGATATTTCCAAAGAAACACAGAAACGACCAACATACTCTTTTTCCACATTTTTTGTCTTTTTCCTAAATCCATCCACAGAGGCTACTTATCCTTTTTTCCCAAGTGGGAAAGGATAAGAAGCACCTCTGGTTAATGTAAACAGAATGAAAGGCATACCCGGAATATGTGTCACATGATAATGGCGATGTTATTTGCTGGACTAGCTGTACTGACTGTAAATTTAGCTTGCAGATTGAGATTTTATACAAATCATTAATCAAAATATACATGAATTAAAATATTCGAAGCCGCAACATACTGGAACCAAAATAACTTGTTTTCTCTATTCATTATCAAATCAATATTTGCAGAGACATATATATACAGTTATTAATACTTATATTTATACATATTTCTAAAATATTTTATTCCGAACTTTTACACACATTATTTATAAAGAATCACTTATCGAAACAGTACAGCAAATACTTCCCTTTTTCCCATGTGCTCTTTCTAACAATCACAAATAGATCGGCCGCTCCGATAACAAAACTTGCGAACAAATTGACACTATCAAATTACTAAATATTACATGTATTTTAAAGAAAATGATACTTGCCTTACAAGAAATAATGCTGTATTTTTCGATTGGAGGTTCAAGTGAAGGTCTTTAGACATATGTAGTGTTTGATTGTACTTCCGTGTTATAGAGATCTGGATATATATCTATATCTGCATGTATACCCACTTCAGATATATGCATGAATGAAGTGGAGCGGATATGTATCTCCGCACGCGACACCCCACCCTTGATCTTATAACAGATATTCTCCAAATTAGCTCCATCTGAGATGGAGTGAGTGTTCCTTTTCCGTTGTTTTCATGTATGCAAATAAATATCTGGGTGTCTCCCTCCTACATGTATGGGATGGGAAGTAAGAATGTAAACAGATCTCCGTCAAGGTTACATTAAAGTCTTCAGGATCCGGATCGCCACCACTGGGGACTTTCGTAGACCAAGATACGTGTATCTGTGTACAATCGACCAAAAGTTTTTGCATGAAGTTACATTAAAGTCTTCTGAATCCAGGATCCGGTTTGTCTCTAACTTTAATGGGATCTTCCTAAGACCAAGATACATCTGTGTACTAATTTTCAAAGCAATCTGATCATTAGTTTTATCATGAAGTCACTAACAGACAAAGAAATAAACTTCCGCCGATTTTATAACCTCCTTTTCGGAGGTAGTAAATCATTTTTGAATATTGATTCCATCAGGAAATGAAAGACTCCTACCCTCACAGTCGATTATAATTTAACAATTCAAAGACTGGGAAAAATCATTTTAATAATGGCATACCTACCATGTATGGAAACCTTAGTTGGATAATCTTTGCTTGTCGTAAAAGGCGACTAAGTGGGTGGGCCCCCTTCAAATGAAATTGCTAAAACCAAGGTCCCCCACCTCCCGTGTGTAGACTGTAGAATCTCCAAATAGATATTCGAATTTTCGAATAATCAACCGGAAATCTTAATCTGGAATTTTCAAGTTACAATTCGAAGTATTAGAACATATTTCCAAATTATTTCCGAATTCAAAAACTTTGAAAAATCTTCTTAACCTATTAGAGTTACTTCCAAGTCACTTCCGAATTACATGTACTTCCAAATGACAATGACGCAATAATTCAATCAATATGTAAAATTATTTTGATACATCACATTCCAAATATGACTGGTAAAAATAATTATTACACTTTATATAAATACTAGTAAACAAGTTAATCCAGAGTGTTTTAAATCCTTGTTAAATCAGTTACATTCGGACCAAGAAAGGGTTCAAAAATGTCTAGAGAACAAGGAGAGTGAACCCTAACATCACGGGGGTGGGGGTGGCGAACCTAGGAGG
>CAJDSM010001290.1:211-17299 GCA_903981925.1 Ostrea lurida
TAAAAACTTTTTGAGTTATCGAATCACAACTAAAATGTTGACGGACGGACAATGCGATTACTATAGGGCACCCACATTTCATGTGGGGCCCTAATAACTTTATCATAATTATGTTGAAACACGAGCAGCTGTAGGGGAAAATTCCACATGTTATACCTATGCTCGACGCTTACATTCATAGCAGTGAGACTTATTTAACTTCTGTAACTTTAAATTTCGAGTGTTTGACGAAGAAGCAATCATTACCTATTTTTGTGTCATAAGTTTGACGCGCATGAGCAGGTATCATACTCATCATGACCACTGAACTATATCGCAACCGGCTGTTTGAAATTGTGATTACCCCCTCCCCTCTGAAACTACTGGTCCGAGTTTTAAGAGACTTGATATGTAGCAAGGATATCTTATGTAGTTGTGCATACTACCAGGGAATTTTGATCCCACGATTTTTGTGGAGTTTTGCCCCTTTGAAGTAATACCTCATAAATAACCTTGTCAGCTCCTATACTGATTTGATTTTTAGGAAACTTGATATGTAGGAAGGACATCGTATGTGGTTGTGAATATTACCAGGGAATTTGATCCCCAAATTTTTGTGAAGTTATGGTCTCAATATACCCCTTCCCTTGCAAACACGAAAGTAAAGTTACCATGAATGGTTAACATGTAGTTAATGCAATGTATTACAGAAATTTAAATGGGTTCATGTTGGTGATTTCAGTAAATACCAAGGGGGCATTCTGCAATTGACCCAAGTGCCGTTTTTGTGGAATTGGAACTGCAAAAATGCGAAAAGAGGGACAGATTGAATTCTCGCGGGTATTTCTACTTTCACTTTAAAACGGTAAGTCGAAAATAGCATGTTTTCATATTGAAGTGCAAAATAATCTGAAATAGAATCAAGGAACCTATTACCAATTAGCCTTGTGGGAAAGGTTAGGATATCTTGAGTGATCAGGAACCTATTACCCATTTGGCCTTGTTGGAAAGTGTTAGGATTTTGCTAAAGAACTTGAATATATGTCATTATATGCTGGGAACATTTTTTTTTTGGAGTGAGATGGGGTTCAAAATTGTAGGGTTTTCAAATCCTTTTTACAGAAAATATCCTCTAAAGATGGCAGGTGCTCAGGCCTAATCTTCGACGCCATTTCAGCAAGCCAGCCACTGTGATCATGGACATATAAATCTTTGTTGTGTCTATTTTCAAATAAATAAAGACATTATTTAATGAAAATTGGTTGCCATGGTAACAAAATTGATCATAAAAAATGTACCTCTCTACATGATTTTCATCCATTTTCCTGGTAGTTTGAGACCTATGCTCCTTTGAACTAAGAATTGGCCGTAAATCCCATAAATAACCTTATCAGCGCAAAACCTCTGCTGAAACAACTCAATCAGAAATGGTCCAAAGCTTGGTATGTAAGCAAAGACATCACAACGTAGTTGAGCATATTCGCCAAAAGTTTGATCCTCGAATTTTGTGAACTTAAAAATTTATGCCAAAAAACTCCTCATGAATAACCTTGTAAGCGCAACTATGAAGCGGGTTTTAATGGGATCGACGAAATTATGCCTCCCCCCCTCTGGTGGAGCATATTGTTTTGGCGTGTCCGTCCACAAAAGTTTGTCAGCGGCAACTCCTCTTGAAACTACTGATCTATTTTTTTTTTTTACAAAATTTTGACATGTAGCAAGGACATCATTGTCATATTACCAAGGTAATATTTGATCCCTCTAATTTTTGTGGAGTTTATGCCCGAATTTTTGGCCTTAATCATTCATAACAAGCATTCTGAGGGTATTGCATAGCAATACATAGTCTAACCGATTAACAAATTAGTTGGACCGCAAACAATATTCTAATTTCATTATGTAGGCTATATCATACTTAGGTAAAGAAGAAATTAGGAGCCAAGATAGGAATGGTTGGGAAACAACTTACAGTCACTCATGAAAGAGAACAAATTTCATAATTAGAGTTAGTCTTTAATCCAGTCAATGAACTGTGAAAATGTGTGATTAATTTAGATATAATGTTGCTATGACTGATGCTGAAGTTTAGTGATGGTATTGACTCTTTCACAAATTATAGATGTAAACTTATATGACTCCACTAGGTTTTTATCACAACTGTATAGAAATGAACTACAAATGTGCTAAAAATTCAGGCAAAGCAACAGTTGACACGAAGTTTAATATTCCTTACAAAACTTATAATGTATATTGACTTTCTTGCTGGACTGTCAGTTCTGGAGGTGAAGCACAATAGCATGATGATCAGAAAACCATACAGGTATGTTGTTTAGAGTTAGATTATCCATATTGGTGAATGCCAAGTCCAGAATTGATCCTAGCTGATGGGTTGGTTTGGATACAAGTTGGGAAAGTCCATATCCTTGCAATAATTCTGCAGTAGAATTTACTTGTTCAAATGATAAATTGAAGTCACCAATCACGATAAAATTTGTTATGTGTTTCTGTGAAGCTGCTTCTTGCACTTGTTTGATTAAAGATTCAATATCTTTTAGAAGATGCTGAAAGCACTGTCCTGGTGGAATGTACACTGATACCACTATCAAATTGCTTGTCTTCATTGCAATAGTCTCCATCATGTTCAGTTGAAATGAAAGTTTCTCTGTTCCTGATAATGTTGAATAAATAACATTTCCATGCTTATCATTGTTCCTGTTATTAGATACACACTCCATTTTATGGAACTTGTACTTTGAATAGTTGTACACTTTTGTTTCAGAGAAGCATAGGATCCCACAGTAATCATCATCAATATATTGAAAAATATCATCGTAATGTTCTTTTAAGGAGCGGATATTCAAATACATCACACAGAAAGAATCCTCAGGTGATTGCAAAGCACTGTGTAGTGTCCTTGGCTGAAGGGGGTTGTTTTCTGTCAGTCGTTCCATCTCTTGCAGAGCAGTTTCATTCACCTTGATCTTTTTACTGTCAAATGCACATAATTTCAATCCTTTCGTTGACTTTGCTCTACTTAGCATGGTGTATATTTGCCCAGGCATGGTATTGGTTTTACCATTAGGTGTTGTCATGTCACCTATCATTTGTTCAAATGTGCTGCCCTGAGACTTATGAACAGTTATGCCCCAAGCGAGAGTACCAGGATTTGAAAGTGCGCTCAACTTGTTATGATGATGACTTATCAGTAATTGAAAATCCAGCTGTTATTGCCTTTATTGGCACAAGGTCCTTGTATCTTGATTTTGCTTGGCTTGCTTCCAATCTTTGGGTCATCAAATTTGACATACATTGTCCCATCTAAAGGTTTCTCAGCAGAAATGTCAACTTTCATTATGTTCCAGTAGCCCCATTCACAAACATCTTGAATGTCAAACATTTTTTGTTTGCATGTATTTAACATTCTCGGCAATTTTGAATCTCCCCTGCTAATCCACCAGTTTCATGCATGTTTGAACTTGTTACATTGACAGTCACTATGCCTTGTATTCAAATCTCTCGTAGAATTTTGGCCACGATTGTATATGTTTCACCTGCAAGATGTTCTAATTGAGTTTTGTTGTAAACATCTTTCAACTCATTGGTAAGGAAAACTGAAGCGCATCATTTGGACATCAGAGGTTTTTTTCCCAATCTTTAAGCCTATGTATATCATCATTCTTGTGCTGTCCAACACGTACACTCTGGACAAAAGTTTTGCAAAAGCAGGATCATCTTTTTGACGAACAATGTCAGTAAGCTCATATAGTTTGAACAAATCCCAAACAGGATGTTGCAAGTGCACCATATCCTGTTTGCACTGCTTATAAAGGATTTCTACCACTGGGTTTAGCTGTAACAAATCACCAAACAGCAAAGAACTGCATACATGTATATTGCCAAAAGGGTTGCTCATTTTCAAATATTTCCTGCATTGTTACATTTAAATTGGAAAGAGTTGTTGCACCAACCGATCGATATCTCATCATGACTAAAATGTTCAGTTCTTGTACATTGATCTCATTGAATTGATTGAATGATGCTTGGTCTCGAAACTTCCACGTTTTTTAACAGGGAGCACAAAAAAGCATTGTGGAGTGTGGTACCACCAATATTCACAGCAGCTTTACCAATAGGTGCAGTAAGGATAAGAGTTGGAAGATCAAATAGGGTTTTCCTGGTTGTTTCAGAATTCGCAACGCTGACTGGTATATAGTATGCTACCTGTATGACTTTTCCTCTCCTGCTTCCTCCACTCAGGAATATTGAAATGCCTGTGGTTCTTCTGAGACTGATTTAGCCAAATTCATTTGCCGACACCATGAAACTACATGATCATTGAATATTCTTTGGCGAGAATTCAAACTCCTAACCATTGCAGTGTATCTAGAATCAGATTCAATATGAGATGTAGATGCAAGGAGTGACGAGTTGTATGTGGCATTGTTCTTGTTGGTCAAACGCTAATTGTTCTGCAGTGAGGTTATCTATATCAAGTCATTCTGTTAGTCCTCTTCTATATCACTTTGAACATTTCTTGTCTCTTCTGCTTGGGGAGCTAATGCATCCCACATTTCTTCATTGTCTTCATCCATGTTATCCAATATTTCATTTGCCTCAACTAATTCATCAAGATATGGTTCGTATTTTTGCACAGTGATCGAAAATTTTGATTCTGAACAGTTTTGAATTTATCCTCATATGAATGCACAACTCTCTAGTTCATCTTCTTCCCTCCATGGAAGGTACAAGAACAATAATCTGTGGAAATATTTTTCTGAATCCCTATTTTTCGACACAAATAGTCACGAAGTACCAGTGGTTTTTTCGTTTTATAAGTGGTTCCAAGATTATCGTTCAGTGTAAATTTTTTCTCTCCAGTCCTTACTGAAACTGCTCTCTCCATCTGAGTCCACACCATCATTGATCCGTGTCACACGAGTATGTTCTGATGTATGATGATGCAAATTCTGCTAGACACATTTTGTCTAATTTCGATGGTCTTGCACAATATTTGTCAATGATATTTGGAAGAAAAACATCTGTGTCATCATCTTCCATTCTTTCTAAAAGATTTCGTGGCTTAAGTAATTTGGTACGTTGATGTTTGAATCATGTTGGAACAAACATAACTGGAACATTGGATTCCTTTAATGGCATTTGTATTAGCCTTTCAATGGCCTCGTGTTGTGACACCTCTCTTGATTTCAAAAATACATTTCCGATACATTTGAGTTTTTGTTTCACAGTTGCAGCTTCCTTGCAAGCATTGCGCATCAGATCTGACATTGTTTTCTCAGGTTTACACATGTAAGATGTGATATAGGCCACACAAGACCAAACATCAGTAATATACTGGATATCCATATTAGCTCTGATACATTTCAATATAACAGGATTATATGGATTGACAAACGTGTCTGATGGTTTCCTTTTCAGAATGATGTTTGTTTTCTTCATAGAAACAGTCAATGCATCTTGGTATTGCTCTTTTGTAACATTAGAATGTGTCAAAATTTCTGAGAGAGTATGGTCAATTCCTATTTCTTGCAAAGTGTTCAATACTTGAAGAATTACTGCCTTTGCATGCTGAATTTTCTGTTTTGAATTCTCCTCGCATGGTACACGAGACACCAAAGTAGAGGTGGATGGTGGCTTTGGGAAATGAAAACGACATTCAAGCCCTTTTTTCTTTTTGCATGTTCTCGTGTGATGATGGGTTTGTCGGGACAATACAAGATTCCTCAAGTTCTCATCATCCTCGATTTCTGGCACTGCACTAGATATGTACTTATCGATAAATGCAACTACTTCATCATCAGTATTCTTACCAAGAATAGGTGCATCTTTAACATGTACAGCTGAATGGAAATGGGCTGTCCCCCTGCTTTGCATTTCTTTGCGAATATCATAGTTCAGTATTTGACCTACTGGGTGAAGTCCAGATAAGATTACATTTCCTCACAACTTTCTAAAGTTAAAGTCAATGTGTCGTGCAACAGTTACTGGATTTCTTGCAAGCCAAGTTCATTTGGTTTTTTTGTCCATTTGTTCCTCAATGTACTGAAGGTCATAGTGTTCCCCATACTGTCTAGCCACGATCTGGATTAGTTCTGGCCAGTGGAAATCTGCAGCTGAACATGAGATGAAGAATGTGTAAGGTCCATAAAATCTAATTTTAGCAAGCATATCTTTTCCAATACTGGCGAAGTCCACGTATACGTTTAAAGGAAGCAAAGATTTCATCATCCTTAAACATCTTTGCCAAATTGTCAGCGATTCTGGAGTTGCTCCAACAGAGACATCATCATGCCTGGCTTTTTGCAAAGCAAATGTTATACCGATCACTAACAGAAACAGATTCAACCCAAATGTAGACATGAAAAGTGTACTTGCACTTTCTGCAAATCTAAAATCCTTCGAGAGCAACCTTGCATTCACATACATCTTAGGAGTAATTGGCAACATCTCGTTTCTCATGAAAGTGATTTTTTCCCTAGGAAAAAGTGTCGGCAGTGCAAGTGTCCCAGATGGATCTTGAAAGAACTATGGATGTAGGCCCTTTGTCCTTCAGCTGGAGCAAGTGTGAGGATCTTATTACTGGTCCCTTTCAAGATATAAACATGAAGTGTTGTTCAGTAATTTTTGTAATGGATCTCATCTCGACATCCTGTGGAATGCTTTTCGACTCATCTTCTGAGTCGGTAACATCAGGACTTTCATCATTAATATCAGCTTTGTCAGTAGTGTCGTCTCAACTTTATGGACTCTCGGTCTTCTCTGCATTGTTTTGCCCCCAAACTGTTCATCATGTGCCTTGCTATTGTCTGTCCACTTTTCATTCAATTTATATGTCATATATGTGCATTTGTTGTTTTTAATATCTGGAATCTCAGTCAGACTAGTTGTGGTCTGATGAATTCTATTACAGAATTGTTGCTTGTCAGAGAGTCTCTCTTTTAAATGCAAGCGCAATGATCTGGCATCTCTTGTATCGCGGTAGTGAATCTGACTGTGCTTGGATATTTGATGGTACTAAATCTACTCTGGCCCTTAAGACCTTGTTGTGACCTCTAGGCAATGAACAAATTTCATGAGGGAATGATTTTGGAAATGAGCTGCTTTTCAAAGATTACACATCTGCTGAATATTGAGTGAGAACCTTTTTATTACACAACAATTACTATATTTTCACACAGTTGTACTTCTGTTAGAATGTTAAAACTTTTCTCATAGCATCTTAAAGAGTAAAAATTGAAGTTTTGCATGAGTCACTTAATTGTACATGCAAATTCAATATGCCTTAGCAACCCGCTTAACTTTATACAAACCATGAAACACGGGAAACAGTTTGATAGAAAATCCCATAAAAATAATAGCTAGACACTTCCGTGAAATCATAATATGAAACAAGATTGTAATTTGTATATAACCGTAGCATTTGCGGCTAGTAACACAGGACAAGTCTTTTTTCGCGGATAGTAACCGTCTAGATACATCACCGTGAAAATGTTGTCCATGAGAGAGGATAAACCTTATTGATTTCAAAGGAAAGGCAAGTCACTATTTGCCTCAAAATCTTGTAAAACAGGGTTGAAAAAAAAAGTTTCATCATAGAGCGATCATAAACCTTCCATAAATGTTCTCCATGGAGAGAGGATGTACCCTATGATTGTCAGAGTCACTATGATTAATTGCTAAAAAAAAAGAATCTTGTAACATGATAGAAGCAATAGCATCATCAGAAGATCACTAACCTTCCACAAATCCGCACAAATATTGTCAAAGTCAAAGATAGAGCCAAAATTCGATTATTACCTAAATATTTTGTGAATCAAATAGAGATATTTGATAACTCAACCAGTGGGACCCTTTGTGATGTTGCCACATCACATTTTCTAGTTAATGCAGAAGTATAGCTCAATAAAGGCCTAAATATAATTTTAAAAGCCCTTAACCCAGGAGCGTTCAGGGTTCGCCCCTGGCGCCCCACTTGGGCCTTATCCCAGACCTCTAAGCCTTTAAGCCCCCTCTTACAAAGAAACCCTCCCCTTTTGACAAATCCTGGATCCGCCGCAGATATTTAAAATTGATTGGTAACATGTTGTTTTGGTCCCTTTTGAGATATATCACTCATGTGGAGATGCACCATGGCGAGTGAAGGCTGCAAACCTTGCTTGGCGTTTATGGCCTTTGAGCAGAGGCATGTTTTATTGCCACAGGCCTCGTTTGGGTCTCGTCCGACGAAGAAGCAACACAATTGACTGAAGATGTTCAGGAAGAAATTCAAGACGAAAAGGGTCATGTGATAAATCAGTGGTCTTGATCTATCTTATATTGGAATCATGATACGTAACATTTATGGAAAATTTTTCCAAGAAAATTATTGCGTGCCACAGAGAATGCTGACAGTCGTATAGATATACAGAGTGCTTACTCTAGGAATCTGAGCATTGTCTTTAAATTCTAAGGAAATCTCAAATCATTTTGTCATTGAAAGTGCTAATTAATACATATAACTCTGTATAGACAAAATCGATAATACTTAGAATCGAAAGGGTGTTGGTTTTCCTTATCCAACTATTATATAAATTTTATCAAACCTTTTCCCTTTTATTTCCGTGTTTTTATTAGCATGTATAAGATAGAGGACTAAAATAGCATAATGTCATTAATTACCAGAATACATTCTGAGGTGAGCAAGAAAATGCAATAAAATGAAATACACGCAGAGATCTATAAACGAAGATCGATCTGATATTATATCACGTGGATTCAAATATACTAATAAAGAGCCAAGTGTATAGAATTGTAAAATTAAGGCATGGGCGTAGGAGCCGGGGGGCGACATACCCCCCCCCCCCCTCTTTTCAAAAAAAGGGGGGGACCAAAAAGTATGTTTTTGCCCCCCCCCCCCTTTCTTGTTCAGGTAACATTTTTTTCTGGCCATAAATCAGCATGATTTATGAAGTTGCTCCCCCACCCCCCCATTCTGTCTGAAATTTGTAGAACTTTGCCCCTACTTTTCAGTGATTTATAAGAGTTGCTCCCCCCCCCTTTCAGTGATTTGATAGATGTTTTGTTCCCCCCCGCCCCCCCCCCCCCCCCCCCACTTCTCAGTATCCGATGGGACCTTTTTTTTCTTTCATAAACCGTCCTTATGCCTCTGATAAAGGTACCCTCAAAATATTGGTTGAAGAAAATAGGGAAGAAGCCTGAGTATATCTGACCACCTCACAAAAGGGATACCGCCCCCCCCCCCCCCGCAACTCCCACATAGGTCCCTTAGCGCTCACTTGAGTCACTAGCTTGAACAAAGAATATCTCGGGACACAAAATCAGATGTTAGAAAGAACTAATTACGGTTAACCACATGCGATCAAGGCTCAAGGTTTATTACAGAGGGTCATGAATGTAATGTGATAACTGGTAAAAGTGGTTATTTACGCGTGGGGAATTTGAACACTAATTACGCAGGTTCACGTAGTAATGCGCGTATTTTCCCGCGCTTATGTTGGAGCAACATCATATATACTAGATTGTATATATCTAAAGTTACGCGTATTTTTCGCTCTACGCTTAATGTTGGACATACCAGAAACGCGTCAGGTTTACCCACATCGTAAAATAACCACTTTGACAGTAACATCCTTTCATGGTGATACACTTCACATGGCCCAAGATATAATCCATGCTTACCACAATATTACCTTTGACCTTGTGAGGCCAAGGTCAACGGTCATATAATAGGTCATGGAATGTATGCAGTACATCCTTTATATTGATACACCCATATGCTAGGATATGGTATGCATACTGTCAAAGAAGTTTTTGACCTTAGACAACGAATAACACGCGGCAGACAGACATTACAAACCAGAGTACACGACACATTGTCTCATGTGAATGCATTCATGTGGGCCCAATAAGGATGGTCTATGGCAAAGAAACCAAAGAAGTTATAGGGCCCGGACACGAATTCTACTGTATTAAGAACTGATAATTTGACTTTGGGTCGAAAGCGTCAAGGTCAAACAGAGGTCTCATGATATTGCGCGATACATTGGCCTTCATAGTGATACAACAGGTGCCAAGTATGGTAAATGTCTACCTCAAAGAGCAAATAAGTTTCAAGCCGGACACGCGGAATCTGCAGACACCCAATCAACACACGCAGATGGACAGATAGACAGACAAACAGTACATGACATCGTCTCATAAATGTGACATTCATCATGCCAAAATTACAGGTGCATATGGCTCATTATGAAGTATATCGGCATGGACATGAATTCTAATTAAAAAACTGATTTAATTTTGACCTTTGAGGTCAAGTAATGCACAAGATTACTTTATCGAATGATTACGCCACACATTCGTTTCTCATTCTCGGTACCAACCCACCATACCAAATTATGGTGACTGCCCTACTTTTAAAGAACAAAGAAAGTTATGCTTGACTGGGACTAACGAATTCTGCATCAAGACAGACGGGCAGAAGTGATTGGTTATAGTACCCCTAAAACTTGGTTTGCGGGGGGTGTATAACATTATACCATGGGAGTGAAATTCTACTAATTAGATCTTGATTGTTTAACTATAATAATAACACATTCACTAGAAGTTCTCATTTCGCAAATTCCGTATATTTCTCCAATATTTATGCCCCCCTCCCCAAAAAAAATGTTTTGACGTTTACATGTCAAAAAGATGTGCTGTGCATTGATATGTTTTCAGTATTACTGTTTCAATTTCTTTTTCAATCACATTCTTTAATGACAAACTTTTTCAAGGTTTGTGGAGAATGTAGGATGAAAATGATAGTTGATTTAGACGATTCACCTTTTTTTCAGGAATGTTTTTTAACTGCAATTCCATACTTGAATACAGCGTTGGTCACAATAGCCAGGAGCATATAGTTTGTAATGAACCCTCATCTCCCGAGGACAATGAGTGTTACTAGTGAGTGTTTAAGAAATAGTGACTTCGAGCTAAGATATTGCGCTTTCATTTTAGATAATACATTCAGAACTATGACTGTTTACGCATTGTACTGTAGTCGGCGCTGTTACTTGTTTTCGAGTTTTCCTAGTTAGTCGCAGAAAAAATGCATTTTGAGAAAACGGTGAAAATCAAATTCCTAAGCCGAATCCGCTCAAAGGGGGGTTGAAACGTCAAGTCTTTCGGAAGTTATTTTAAAATGTAAACTTGCGTAATTAAAGGCTCGTATTTGATTGCATCTTGTCAAAAGTTGAGATTGAGATAAAATTTACAAGAAATAATATCAATGTACAATGTAACTCGAATAGATTTGAGTAAAATCATCAAAGTAATTTGAAAGTGTTTAATTACATGTTTCAATGTAATAGACCCCATTCCTTGCTACATGACATTATGTATCATCAATTTTCTCATCATTTCTATGAACCATAAGTAGGGGATACTACTGCGCTCCAAACCGGGAAACCGGAGTTTCTAACGTTATTGCGGGTAACTTTTTAACGATTGTGAGATGAATAACCTGGTGTGAAGTATTTGGAAGCCAACAACAAACAACGAGTCTGTGTGTATGAGACAATTGAGGGATAATTTTGTCTATAGAAAAATCACACGGCTGACAGCCATATAAATGCTGTTAAAAAAAGGCCAGCTGCTGTACCAGGTGAAGAAGTTAACCACCAGTGCGCTTGAATAGATGTTTTTTCACCTCTTGCATATGAACTTAGATCATTCGTTTTCTGGTGTCTAATCAATTGATGAAGTGGTTTCCAAAGCATCATCCTGAGTGTTTTAGCTTTTGCGAAATTATCGAAATGTAGCATTTTTCAGCCAAATATATTTCGGTCGAACGATTGATAAGGTGCATTTATAGTTTAACACATATAGAATTGTTTTTTTATTAGATTCAGCGTACGTTGATGGTATCATGTAGTTTGTTAGATCGCAAAGGAGTTGTCTGTGATATTGAACGAAGATCTCGGCTATACGCGTCATTGGACTGTCCTCTGCTTTATGGACATATTGAGCATTCTAACTCCACGTAGTGTGTTAGGCACTAGTTGGTAGCCCCGAAGTGGTCCTTGGGATATGAATTTCAAACCTTCTCGTAGAAAATACCTGGTATTATGTTACGCTCTAGTGAAATGACTGGTTGAACACCCAAGAGGAAAAATTGGGCAAGCCAGTACGGTTGTGTATGGTAATTCCGTGTTTGTCTTATTACATGTTGTACCACAGGAATAATAATGTATACAAAAAGGCTCGACATGTTATTATCATTGTTGTCAAACGTCCTAATGCATAATCCAAAAAACATAAAATATACAAAATCGAGTCGGTGACAACGAGCAACACGATACTCCGGACAATATATAGCGAAGGTTAAGGATCGAGATGCCATGGAGGGAGTAAGCATCCTACTGAGCTGACCCGCATCACACACGGCCGTGAGCCCTTCTCGGCAAATTTAAAGAGGTGCGGGGATTATCCCTTAGTGCAAATCTTAGCCCTAGTCCAAAGCTTTAAATTGCAAGTATTTTTTGTTTGGTTTAAACAATGAGTTTTAGCGGGTTGCCATTTTTAAATAAAATAAAGTAAGACATGTTTTCATTTACAGGATCATTGACCAAATCATATACATCCGATGCTTAAGAGATTTACTACATTTCAATCATAGGACCCGATAGTCAGGTTGTTAGGCCTTATATTGTGGTGACCGAATTAGTTCATTATTATCGATCTAGTTCCGAAACAGGAGTTTGTAAAACCGAAAGAGCACATATAGCTTTCTTCTCACAATCTGTGCTAAAGTATTTCTTTAGTTACAGCCCGTCTTGAGGGTCAGAATAGCTCAACGGCTCTCACAGCTCACTTCTTTGCGTATGGGTGGCTCTATAAGTTATAGGTAGAGAGGAGGTTTGGTGGCAGCAGCGCCTGGTTACATTGGGCGCTCAGGTATCTAGTATATAGAGGAACTCGCTCCGGGGACGTAAAACGAGGTCCTTGGCTGTACTAAAAATCTCAACCTCAAGGTGCAAGGAAGTGGAAAAATTTTGTGTAGCGTCACTGCAAGGATCATAATGTGGGTTCTTCCGGACTTCGTGTAGATAGTACTGCGCGCCCTTGAAGGTCGCCCTTGTAGCATGGGACCCATGAGTTTGTTGCAGCTCCCTTCACTTGTAATTTATGTTTTCATTCATAGGGAGTGAAAGTATTCTCGGGTGTGTCAAGTGTTAAGCCAAGGGTTTAAGTCAATGCAGGTTCAATCTTGGAGACAATATATCAGAATAAACTTTTCTCAATATATATAGCTTACTTGATTGATAAGTATGCAGTTATAGTTGATTCAGATCTGTTTCGTCGAGGATAGTAAGTGTAAAAAATTGAAATGGACTGGACCACCTTAATACTCTAGAGAAGATTCAATTATTTCGGAAACTATTTCAGGACTACTTACTTTTACTATGTTGTTTTCAAATATTGCGTACACGTCATATGAATGTAGTATACTTTCTACGATTTTTTGATAAATATCTCTCACACCTGTCAGTGTCATTAGGTTCGAGCTTTTAATTAGAACTTCTTTAAAATACATGAGTTCAAATAGTATATGTTGGAGCACGGATATTTTTATAAAATAATTCATAGTGATGCGCTATTGTCACATCATTTATTTGGTAGTCATATTCTTTATGGTGTGGAGTTCTCCCGAACAGTGTGTGAAACTGTTCAGTACCAATTTACAAGTAGCTAGTGTGTACACCAATTTGTAACATAGCGGGGACTCCAAAGAATGTAGCCAGTATCTGTGTGAGTGCGATTGTAGAGCCCAGAAAATTATTTCCGAGCGCTGCGCTGTTAAGTGCACACAAGACGAACATAGGTCTACTATCTTCGTTATGATGGAGTTTGGCGAATGTGTTGCTGTCAGTCAGCAACTTGTGTACAGAAGCTACCTTAGATGTATTTTTAGACATGAATTGAACACAAAAATAAATAAGTCCTTTGGATATTTGAAACGGATATCTGGTGACTTATATACATAAGTGTTTGCTCAATTTTGAGACTCATCTCCTGAGCTTGCAGATTTATTGATCGATCCGAGAGCAATGTTTTTGTAAAGAAATATAACTGTTTTCATAATATTGTTGTAGAAAATAATGTCTCGTCTGTGAGATGTAAACTTTTTTTTAAACCGTTTTATTCTTTGATTTATTGTTCTCAATCAAGGGAATGATATATAGTCATATTATTTTAATTTTTTGAAATGATATGCCTCCAAACTTAACAAGTGATCGGTTAATGGTAGTTCGTACAAAAGTGATGCTATTTTAAAATTCAGACGGTGTGAGGTAAGTAGAGATCACCTTTATCTGACCTTACTCCATATGGGAGATAATTCGTGATACACTCTATTTCCTGAATTTTGTACTGTACCACGTAAATTGGATACTCCATAAAGTTTTCATATTACTGATTAAGAGTTGAGTCTTTCCCGGGAATTCATATAATGGATTGGTTTTTTCCCATTTTCGAAAACTTAAAATACTTGAATCATGGAAGAAAATTGTTTAGTTTGAGCCCGTAGAAGAATTCGTATTTTTCGAGAGTGTAATGTTTCGTTTTTAATACGGCCCATTCGATTGTTGAATCCTGCTGCGCCTCGTCAAATCGCGTTTACGGTGTGTATTACAACTACTAGCGCAATAGTTTCGTACTTAGTGGCTACTTAGAAAGGTACCTTAAACGGATACATCCCGAAGGATAGCAGTCTACCTCCCAGAACATTTAAGATGTTGTTGTTTTATTAGAGCCGAATTATGACATTGTATTTCTCCATTACTGTACGTATAGAGTGGTCTATGTGGTGAATTTTGACTATTGTTATTTCATGTTCTATAGCCTAATCGTGTACATGGTTTTTCATGACAATAACTCCTCTGTCATCTAGCCAGGTTAAACCATCACATCCGTATATTTCCTTATGTACTGGTCTTAAATCTTGTATGCGTGCTCTTCTCCCATAGTCGATAGTGTGAGAAATTCTCCAACTCCGCGCTCCAGACTTAATAGCTTCATCGCAAATAAGGACTCATAGAAGCCAAGCCAATATACATGTAGGATGCTGCCCCAATATTTGAATGTGTGCTTACGTGTTTTTACTCAGATTTAGCCGACAACACCTCTTTCATTTAAAAAATCTGAGGGACTGGTTTAATGTGTTCACGTCTGTTTAATATGTATATGACTATTCGTTCACGAGCTGGTACAATGAAACTTAATGTCACATTAGATATTTTGATGAATTATAAGATGAGCCTCTAAAATGTCCACATGTAATTACAGTCAATATTATACACCGGGTCCTAGATACTAAAATATTAATAGAAGAAGAGAATGTCATTGCATATTGATACTATCTCTTAAATATTCATTTCAAAAATCGCCATTGGTCAGAGTCATTAGCATTTCTTACAGGATAGTTGCTGCTCGCGACTCTCTTCTCGTGATACAGTTTGGATCTATGACCATTTTATTTCTATCAAATACCATAAATTGGCAACCATGAAGTATAGTATTGTGTAGTTCGGACCACGGTCTGAGAATTTTCTGATATGAAAAATTACACTGTTTGATACTGCATCAGTGTTAAGAATGGAGACAGAATTCTTTCACCGTGTGCAATATGCAAATATTTTTTATTATTGCCTAAATATTAGAATTTTCATATTCGTTCATTTAAGACGTTCTTCAATAAGGGGCGCATATATCTATAATGTACAATGAAGAGCTCCGCTCGCTCTCGAACTTTCAAAAAGAAGTATTAAAGAACACCGCGTAGATCGCGGGTCCCACCATTTGTCAAATAAACGATACCCAGCACAGCACGTCTCCAATCCTGATAGAGAGTAAAATACAAAGCCCTCAGAGATAGAGGAAGAAAGGACTTTTCCGGATATACTCATATTGTTATAGAGATAATCCACAATCATAATCTCGCTAGCATTGTCTTTTATCCCTTGGTATATAATCTCTATTTGCTCTGAAAACACCGCCTATAGAATGACCAAGAGTGGCTCGGGACTCAATGAATGATCTCTCCAAAAGATGTACAGCGATTTCCATAGTCCATAACTCGAAAGTAAATTTGAATGATTATCTAGGATTAGTTATTGTGATTTATTAGTAATCTCCTAACAAGTATGCCAATTTGATAACTTATAGGGAAAAGATCATAACTTAAACAGTTAATATTTTTAAACAAATGGCATAAAGTAGAAAAATGATCTTTGCAATTTTTTGTTAAAATTTGTCAAAAACTGTGAAAAAACAATTGACATTTTTCACGAGTGTGCAATGTTATAGTCATGTGCAATTATTATAAATCCAATGTAACTGTTTGTATAAGAGTATAAATGTATTTAGAGTAAAAAATGATAAGATTTATATTAGTATTTAGATCAATAATATCTATTCACTAATACATAGCTCCTTGCTTCTTTTTTGTGAGGGGCTGGCAATGAGGTACTCTGTCTATCTGACATGTAGATGTGCGTTCAGCTGAAATAAAACTGATAAATTATCGTCAATTTTATGTGTGTTACTTTGACTACCTTTACATCGAGTGATAGTTAAAAAAAACTCAGTGTTAAATTGTAAAACTGTGACGATTAATAACAATTCATATTTGTGAGTAGGCTATACTTCAAAGGTCAATAGGAATACAAGAGAATAACTGTCGAAGTATAGGGCACATCTCCTCTCAGTTACAGCAGTAAATAGTTATCTGTGTTCAATGCATTTTCTTAGCATGTATGGCACTGTTGTTCCCAGCTTTTATACATCTGCATTTTACGTTTCTAAGTATTTCATTCTATCCTGTTGATCTTAAAGAATAGTATTCACACGTTTGCTACCAACTTCGACAATCTTGAAATTCCGCAAATTATGGACAACCGCGAAAAATACCTGTTCTACATTATGTTATACCCAGAGTAAACCAGAGGGCATAAAAGAAATTTGGTGGACAATCTCGTTAGTTTCTTACATCTCTGTTTAAGATGTCAATAGAGTGTTTACACGATCTTGTTTTAAATGTCTGGGTTTCTTGTA
>CAJDSM010001293.1:0-25228 GCA_903981925.1 Ostrea lurida
GGCAAATAGTTCACATTCAATCATCAGTTTATCGTATCCAAGATTTCCGAAGGAAAGGGGAGGGGGTGGGGGTTACATGCGCCAAATGTAATCAGGCATTTTGCATGGTAAACTTGGGATTTCCACTTTTGTATGCATTAGACATTAAAGAATTGATAACTAATAACATACAAAATAGCATACGTATTGTGCATTGCTACATATGTGTCCTGCGTTTTTTCTCTGTCTATAGCTTTGCAAATGTAAATTCCAAAGATAAGAGAGTAAGCGACACATAAAAACCAGCCAATTTACCGATTCGTTTTTTACAAAATACATACTGATTACAGATAACAACCAACACCATTTTAATTTTATAAACACATTTTAAGAAATGAATCTGTGTGCAAAATATAAAATTGGTTGTTGCATGTAATAGGTACTAATTTTAGAAAAGAAAAGTCAAAATACCATGTAAAATAACGTTTTCTGTAAACCATTGCATGTTTGGCGCGTATTTTCGACGTCATAGATGAAAATTACGTCGTTTTAATGCATTGATTACAGTTATTAATACTTTCATATTATATTATTTATACTCTCTCCCCATGCGCACATTGTAACACAACCACAAAAATAGATCGGCCGGTCCTGGCGGAAAATAATGAAAATTTTCAAGATTACTGGCTTTGTTTGTCTTTTCTCCGCTTCGGGTCTGCCACCCGATATCATGCATTTCGGTCACCCCTAATGTTGCGTTCTATCCGGTGATACATGCTCTGACACTTGAAGGCGCATCTGCTGATTATAAGATAATGAATTCTACGTTGTGCTGGAGTTTTAACCGGACACATTGATATCCAGTATTGAAACCTAAACAGGCCTATAAAATTCGATTTGAAGAAAAAAATAATGTACATGTACCATGCTATTAAAAATGCCATATTGCATTAGTGCAATTACCGGTACATGTCATGCATTTATATATTTTGAAAATCGCCCAAGCGTTTTTACATAAATGATAGCATTAACGATTTTGTATAAAAATCAATTTTGATGGGTTTGTGTCTCTTTAAGGTTGATCAACCCTCATGTGATGTCATAGGTTTTTTCAAAAATCTTTATTTCATTAAACTTTGCACATGCTTCTAAAGGGATATAATAAATAATTTGGTAAACTATTGATAGTGAAAAAAATTGCTATTTCCCATAGATTTTCAATTATTTATAACGAAGAAAATAATGTCAAGGGCAATAACTCCTATGATGGCAATTCCCCTAAGTTATGTCTAAGACACGATGTAGATACGATATCGACGATATCGTCAAACATAACATGATATTGTAACGATATCGAAAAGTTTCCTCCTGGTGGCTATGATAATCAAACAATGTTAGTGACGATTTCGTGCTGATATCGAATCATGATCGCGTTTTTTTAAAATCGTGTTTCTTATGGATGTTTGATGGCTACAACTTGCTGCCGATATCGTGTCAATATCGAATCAAGACTACGTTTCTCATGGGTGCTGTCGATATCGTCGATATCGACGATATTGTGTCGATATCGATTTATTAACGTTTTATTTATGGTTGTTTGACGACTTTAAATCGCTATCGATATCGTCAATATCGTGTGGATATCGAATAATGATCGTGTTTCTTACGGTTGTTTGACTTGAACTTGCTATTGATATCGTCGATATCGTGTTGATATCGAAACATGATTGTGTTTCTTAAGGCTGTTTGGTGACTACAACCTGCTATCAATATCGAATTGTGTTTCTCGTGGTTGTATGACTGCTACAACTTGCTATCGATAACATTGATATCGTTTTGATATAGAATCATGATTCATGTTGATACAAGTACAACCAAGACGAGAAAAAGAAGTCGTTCAATGCATAAACGAAAAGACATACTGCGTTAAAAAAAGTTGTTGAATTCTTCGAATCGGCGATATCTCGACTTCTTGGTATTCAATTGTTAGACGACAGTTGACAGTTCACAGTTCACCTATTGAATAGTGAACTGTCGTCTGAATAGTGAACTGTCGGTCTGAGGTAATAAAGGTATAATTTTGAAGATATGTCAATTTATACTTTCAAGGTAGGCCTTTTGGGGCAAGGGTCCCCTCATTATAAATATGGTTATGTTACCCCGTCCTGCCTGGTTTTGGACTTCCGAGCCCGACGACTATTCGTCTCTATATACACATAATATAGTGTAAGAAGATGGGGCTGGCGCATAGACCGTGGAAGCCCATTAGAGATGTGAAATTTTTCAGGGTAGTAAGTCCTTTGTGGGGCAAGGCCCCCTCATGTAATAAAATAGTGTGTATATGTTACCTTGCCTGGTTTTGGACTTCCGAGCCGCCGACCTTTACTCGCTCTAAAATAATAAATTGTATAAAGATGGGCGCTGGAGCATACCGTAAATCAATAACCATATTTATAACATGAGGGGCCCCCTTGCCACAAAGGCGCTACCCTGAAAATTTCAAACTCTCTAAAATGGGCGCTTCACGGTATGCGCAAGCCCCATCTTTATACACTATATTATTGTATATTGAGCGGAATAGTCGCGTCGGTCTCGGAAGTCAAAAAACAGGCGAGGGTAAACATAACCATATTTATACATGAGGGCCCTTGCCCAAAGGGCCTACCCTGAAAATATCAAACTCTCTAAATGGGCTTCACGGTATGCAACAAGCCCCATATTTATACACTATATTATTCGTATCGAGCGATAGTGTCGGGCTCGAAGTCCAAACCAGGCAGGGTAACATAACCATATTTATATCATGAGGGGCCCCTTGCCCAAAGGGCCTACCCTAAAGATTTGAACTCTCTAAAATGGGCTTTCACGTTATGCTCAGCCCCATCTTTATACACATATTATTGTATAGAGCGAATAGTCGTCGGCTCGCCGAAGTCCAAAAGCAGGCAGGGTAACATAACCATATTTATAAACGGTGAGGGGCCCCTTGCCCCAAATGGACCTACCCTGAATATTGTCAACATCTCCTAAATGGCTTTCAACGGTATGCACAAGCCCATCTTTATACACTATATTATTTTATAGAGCGAATAGTCGCTCGGGCTCGGAGTCCACAAACCAGGCAGGGTAACATAACCATATGTATAACTGAGGGGGCCCCTTTCCCAAGGACGCCTCCCTGAAAATTTCAAACTCTCTAAAATGCGCTTCACGCTACTGGGCACAAGCCCCATCGTTTTCACCTATTATTATTGATATAGTAGACGCAAAGTCGTCCGGCTGGAAGTCCAAAACCAGGCAGGGTACACATAAGGCCAATTTATAACATGAGGACCCCCTTAGCCAAAGGCCATCCTAAATGATTTAACTCTCTAAAATGGGCTATCACGGTAATGCTCAACCCATCTTTATCACATATTATTGTATAGAGGATAGTCGTCGGGGCTCGGAATCCAAAACTCAGGCAGGGTAACATAACCATATTTTAAACATGAGGGCCCTGCCGCCAAAGGGCTACCCTGAATACTTTCAACTCTCTAAAATGGGCCTTAACGTACTGTGCAAGCCCCATCTTTACTGCACATATATTGTATAGAGCGAATAGTCGTCGGCGCTCGGAATGTCCAAAACCAGGCAGGGTAACTATACCATAATTTTATGACATGAGGGGGCCGCTGCCCAAGGCCCTACCTGAATATTTCAACTCCTAAAATGGGCTTTCAGGTAATGCATCCGCCCTCATCTTTATACACTATTTTATGATATAGCATAGGCGAATAGTCGTCGGGCTCGGAAGTCCAAAACCCAGGCAGGGTAACATAACCATATTTATACATGAGGGGCCCCTTGCCCAGAAGGGCCTACCTGAATATTTCAACTCTCTAAAATGGCTTCACGGTATGCTCCAGCCCCATTTTACTACACCTATATTACATGTATTAGAGCGAATAGTCGTCGGGCTCGGCTAAGTCCGCAGAAACCAGGCAGGGATACATAACCATATTTAAATGAGGGGCCCCTTGCCTCTAGAGGGCCTACCCTGAAATTAACCTCTAAATGGGCATAATCATCAACGGTATGCAGCCAGATCCCATCTTTATAACACTATATATTGTATAGAGCGAATGGTCGTCGGCTCGGAAGTCCAAAACCAGGCAGGGTAATCATACACCTGAGGCGGCCCTTGCCCAAAGGGCCTAACCTCTGAAAATTTTTAACTCTCTAAAATTAGGCTTCACGGGTATGTAACAGGCCCATGCTTTATACACTATATTATTTTATAGAGCGAATAGTCGTCGGGCTCGGAAGTCAAAACCAGGCAGGGTACATAACCATATTTATACATGAGGGCCCCTTCCCTTGCCCCAAAGGGCCTACCCTAAAGATTTCAACTCTCTGAAATGGGTTCACGGTATGCTCAGCCCCATCTTTATACACATATTATTGTATAGAGCGAATAGTCGTCGGGCTCGGAAGTCCAAAACCAGGCAGGGTAACATACCATATTTATACATGAGGGGCCCCTTGCCCCAAAGGACTACCCTGAAAATTCAACTCTCTAAAATGTGCTTCACGGTATGTGCAACCCCCATTTTTAACACTATATTATTGTATAGAGCGAATAGTCGTCGGGCTCAGAAGTCCAACCAAGCAGGGAAACATAACCATATTATACTTGAGGGCCCCTTGCCCCAAAGGACCTACCCTGAACATTTCAGCTCTCTAAAATGGGCTTCACGGTATGCACAAGCCCCATCTTTATACACTATATATATTTATAGAGGAATAGTCGTCGGGCTCGGAAGTCCAAAACCAGGCAGGGTAACATAACCTATTTATACATGAGGGCCCTTTGCCCCAAAGGGCCTACCTTGAAAGTATAATGTGAACATCTTCAAAATTATACCTTATATTACCTCATACGACAGTTCACTATTCAGACGACAGTTCACTATTCATAGTGAACTGTGAACTGTCGCTAAAATCTGAATACCCGACTTCTTTTTGTCGACTTAGAAAACAATAACTGCTCCTTAATAATGAGTTTGCCATCAAACAACCATAGGAAAAACAATCACGATTCGATATCGATATTCGAAACGATATCGTCGATATCGACAGCAAGATGTAGCCATTAAACACCCATATAAGGAAAACGATCTTGATTCGATATCGACGCAATATTGTCGATATTGACGATACCGACAGCAATATGTAGCCACCAAACACACATATTCTAAATTATTTGATGAACCGACAATGTATTTGTTCCCTAAAGGTAACCATTTTATTATAGATAATAAGTTCGCAAGAAATCGATATCGACACGATATCGTCATGCTATTGCCGATATCGTCGACATCGACATTGTATTTGTTAGAAAAAGACAAACATCTTGTGACAGATAATGAGTTCGCAAGAAATCGATATCGACACGATATCGTGACGTTATTGTCGATATCGTCAATATCGATGTTGTATTTGGTCTTGGACATGTATTATTCCTCTACCTTAGGTGTATTCTACATTGATTTTTCTAATATGCGCATTTTTATGCATACTTCCAAATAAGCAGTTTTTCTAAACTGTTTAAAACATTTAAAATTCGTCATTGTTATTTATTTTAATAAATTCTGTTTTACGAAAATCATTCAAAATGTATGATTTTCTGATGTTAATCTATACTTCTGTTTTTGTATGTCTGACATCTTTAAAAAGGTGGCAACATACACATTTTCTTTCATACTTAAAAAATTAGATTCGCTTTCGTCGAAGGTCCGTGTTACCCTACACTCGATTTTGTATGTGTTTTTTGGACTATGATTACGTTTGATACTTTGTTACTTCGCCATTTTATATTAAACTATAAATGAGTAAAACAAAATAGAATTTTCGGTTTGAAGACTAATTCCTTAAGAATTCCTAAGTAGAGATGATCCTTAAGTTAGAAAATATACTGTTATGACCAGTTGAAAAATGTGTGTGTGGTTCCTTGGATATTATTTAGAATATTCAAAATTGGTGCTTTGCATCAAAATCATCTTGTAAGTTTTGTTTCGCACATATTAAAAGGGAATCAAAGAGAGTGTTGATCCAAACGTCTGGTGTCTGTGAGAAGAACGGCCTTCGTGCGAGTGATTTATGGCATTTTTATTTTCGTGAATTAGCATATATGTAGGTAGAAGATTAAAAACGTGAAATATTATGCCTGTTCTCCATCTCCCTTTTGGGGAAGGGGGTTGAACATAAAGGATTGTATATCTTTGACTGGAAATTCTGAATGTTTTGATAGCATTATAAAGTTAACGCTATTCCAATGAAAGAAATGAATGATGGTAAAGACTTGTTCGGCAATGACTTCGTTCTATGAATATTTTTAAAAAACATCATGATTCCAATAAGTCATGGCAAATATGAAAACACTAACCACTTTTGCCGTAAAAACTACTGTTAAACATGGACATGAATACGAACAGTTATGCTTGTGAAATTCTGCATCATAAAAGGTAACATGTTTTCCAATTAATGATCAGATGTCGTAAATTACTTGACTAAGTCGTTGACAGTGTTCCTTTCACGGTGCATTACTGAGAAACAAATTTCATAGAATATACGGCATATGGTTTTGTAATTATAAAGAACTGTTTTCCTTAAATGGTTGAATATTGTACGAGAAAATCGTAAAATGACGCTGGCTCAGGTGTTCGTTGTTTTTTCTTAATGTCGTTGCATTGTTTATTAATCCCCGTGAAATTAGAGGTGATACTATACTACGCGTGACGCGCATGCTTAGTCGCCAGTAATCATCTTTTTCTTTGGCCGAGAAGGAACGCCTCCTTCGGCTATAAAAATACCCAGTATTTGTTGGCAGAAGGATCATTCGCTTTATAATTAATGTTGTTTATTTGCCTTGTGTGAACAAGTCATATTCATTTTGATTTCCAAATGGATATGCTAACATCTATATTTTCATCGAATTATGCACTCTATGCTAACAACCCTCGTCATTTTGGTTTGTGGTTCCCCACTATTCCCCATCACGCTACCCAGTTTGCTTCATTATTTCATCCATGTTCTCCCACAAATGATGGACAACTTATCCAGATGCCATTAGTAAAGGAGAACAATTGTACCAGAGAACAAGTAAAGGGAGATACAGTTAAGTTCTCCATCGAAAATATTCTAAAGAACAAAACATCGCCTTCCGATAAGGAAGCCGACCGGCAAACGTTGACGAGTGCTTCAGAAGAAAAGTGTGATAAGGAGGTAGTGGCTAGTCGTCAGTTTTCTTGGATGCAGTGCACTAGATACAAGCCACCCAAATTACCGCGTGAGTAGTTCGTAATTTATTAAACGAGTACATGTATGTCTCTTTTTTTTAAATATTCAAACATATTTTATGATGAAAAATGGTTCATTTGTTGGATGTTGAAGGCAATTTTTACTAACATAAATCGTTGTTCTTTCAATGATCGTAGTATAAATCGATGTACTTAATCAAGTAAAAAACTATTAGGTTTTGCATTTGAAGCGCACCAATAAAATTGTATAATGATATAAAAGTAATCTGCTGTACTGTACAGAAATTTCATATTTTCTAATATACATTCTACTGTATGATACGTTCGATATAAATGAAACTTTTTATCACATGTCCATTTATACCGGTTATACAATCATTATGAGTTAATTCTACTTTTGATTCACAATATGCACAAAATGAGTTCACAATGTCATTCGTACCACCCGAAAAAGGGGACTGGCCGGTACAAAAATATGAGTAAAAGAAATTATGAAGTTTTTCATGATCTGGTTGTGTACAAATAAACAAATGTACGGTATAGGAAAAAATAGACCGTCAGTTAAATTTGTATAATAATGTACTACCCGTTCTTTTATAGGCGTATGAAAATGCTATATTTTAAGATGTGTGTTCTCGGCTTTCTAGGTTTAAAAAAGTTGATATTCCAGCTTGATGGTACATATGTGCCCAAACTGGGCGATTTCTATAATTCAACCAAGGATGATATCATTCCGGGCTAAACTGTTATTTTGTTATAAATGTCTTTATAATCTTTTTAATCTACACATAGAGACCTCATTAACCTTTATGTGATGGGCAAAGTATGTAACAATATTAGTGATCTTACATTTACACCACTTTCACGTAACAAAATCATTTCAATACTAAATTTGGTAGCTGGTCTGGATTTTGAAGGTATGCTAAGATTGATCCTACGGTATATCTAAAGACAAGTCCTAAAACTATGTTAGTTCAATCGGAAATTGTAAATAACAAAGTTGGTCTTGGGATTGTCGTAAGATTTTCACATAATTTTACGGATGAAAAGATATTATAGCATTAATTTTCAAACAAAGAAAAAGCGAAAATTCTTTTGAAACCACCTTTAGTTTAGTACAAAAAAATGGGGGGAAATTAATTTAGTTTCGGAAAATAACGAATATTTATCTATATTAATATCAATTGTTTTGAAAAGACAAAATACATTTACAAAATTAAAAAATCCATCAACTATGATATTTGTGGTGGAAATAGATAATCATTTAAGACATTTTCCCCATCACAATGTGAATTGAGAAGTAAGACAAACAATATTTTCAACATAAGTAAATAAATGAATATGAATACACCAATATTATTTTTTCGTAATTGTCTGTAGGTTATTTGTAACGTATGCATATCTACCTCTTTCTATCATTTGCTTGTTTACACGTGGATACAGATGCATATGGTTGGAATCTACAGGTATATTGTCATATGAAGGACAAGGAATGGGCTATGGTTAAAAGATATTCCGCCAAACATGTATCCGTGCTTTCCCGGAATATTTATTGATACGCTTGTATAAAAGATTAGTTTTTTTTGTTTTTTTTTTTAAATTTTATTCGTGTCATGTTCTATAGATTTTGCCTCTAACATAGTACCATCCACAGATTGTCATAACTTTTGTGAACATTTTAAGACCACCTAAGACATGTTGCTTTACGCCCAAAGATTGAGTCCGATCTTAAGACGAATCCTAACTTAGGACTCAAATCAAAAACACATCTTATAATTTAAGCAATGTCCTGATACCATCCTAAGACATGTCTCAGTCCTAAGAACTTTCGAAAACCAGGCCTCAAGACCATAAACTGAGAATAGACTTAAGTCTAAATTTCAAATCCAGCTAACTTGAGAATCAATTTTAATAAAGAAATGAAATTTTTAATATATGTTTGCATTTGATTTCTTTTTGAAATCCTGTAATGATTTTAAACATCTGTGTTCTTAATCTTAAGATATAAGTAATCAAAATTTTGACTTGAGTCTATTCTCAGTTATGGTCTAACAATAACCATCCGTGAAAAACTTTAGAATCTTTTGATTCTACAGTGAATCGATATTTAGTGCGTGTATTTCAATATTGTTTAATATCATGTTTTTGCGATAATTAATTAGAAATAAAGCTATCAAATCAATTGTGGGACAGCCCTACTGATTAAAATGTAGAATATTTTTAAACATACATGAGGCATGTTGCCCATAACTGATTTAGTATCTACTAAAATTAATATATCTGCATAAATTTTCACTTTGAAATTGATATTTTTGCAACGAGGAATATCCAAGATCGATCGTCTATAATTCTTTATCATCATATTCGTTCTAGAATATTTCATTGTGTAATATTGATATGTAGTAATGTAATAATCAATCTAACAGATTATGCATATAAATGTAAATACATTGTATATTAATTGTTATATGCTATATTTTTTAATGAATGTCCATATCGTACAAGAGACAACTTGGTATTCCAGCTGCATGTCTTGGAGTGGGGGGGGGGGGGTGCTAAGATTAATAATTTTGTTGTTTTTCAACTTTCTTCCACCATACCTCCATGTCCTTTGCTGAAGAGTTCTTTTCTTGATTTCGATACAGTCACGTATATGCAAAGTATTGTTTATATGACATAATGTAACTTCCGGAAAAGTAACGTAGTGCGTAAAAAGCCGATATTTACGTTGGTTCTACGTACCTTTCGTGAAACGGTCGTAACGTAGTGCCTAAGTAGTACTTAACTGCGTCGTAACTCGCTACGTAGTACTTAATTTACGATGCTTTTGTGAAACGCAGCCCAGGTTCCAGAATATCGATATTATTATTACTCAATGACAAAACTGCTCCAAAGTGAGATGTGCACTTATTTGGGATTCCCCATTACATGGAGTAATATACTTAGAATCTCGATCCGCTGAATATACTTTGAAAATCAAAACGAAACTAATAGCAAGTAAGCAAATCTTTTATCATAGTGACATGTGCGTTTAAGTGGAACATAATAATATATGGCATATGATAATTACATACATGTTACATACATGTTACAGACCGGTCTGTCAACATAATTTATTCCGGGAGAGCTACAATTTTGCAGCTACGTAAATCAATGAGTTAAACAGTTAATATCAATTCATACAACATGGTAAAATGGAGAGTATATATTTGAATCGGGATTAATATTTCAACAAATATTAATATAGACAAACCAAATTAAATTCTTAATATTCTGCATCAAATTGCAGAGGTTGCAACCTCTATCAATCAATTGCGCATGCTGATAGTAATTTTCAAGATAGAAAATTGTCTGAAAAGTGAGATTTCTAACCCTTCATATTTTGCTAGATATGCTGAAGAGTGTATAAATGCGCCTACACCACACACACACACACACACACACATTGATGTCACAAGCTTACATACACATATTCCACAAGATTTGGGTATAGAAGTCATTTCGTTATGGATTGATAAACATCACGGTGTTTTCCAATCAAGCTTTTCAAAGAAATTTATTCTGGAAGGAATCAAAATAGTTTTAGAAAGCAATCATTTTTCTTTTGATAGTCAAACAAAAGGAACCGCCACGGGGACAAATGTCGCCCCTATTTACGCAGCTTTAGTTTTTGGCTTTCTTGAGGAGAAATTATTTACTGAATGCAAAACATTTTTTTAGAAGAATTTGGCCTATATATTGAAAGGAACTGGGAATGCTGCTTGGATGATTGTTTCATTTTTTGAACCAAACCACTACAAGATTTAAAACATTTCCATAACATGCTAAATACTCTACATAGAAATCAACGAATTTTAGACAACCTGATTGTAAAGGAGGGAAAGAAAATCATAACAGATCAAAACATTTCCATCAACACTTGATTTTTAATTCCTGTCAACCATAGCACACAAAACGAAATATCTCCTGGAAAATTTGTAAGTTATAGTAATAGATGAGGATCGCAGAAATACAAGATTATCTGAACTGAAGAAATTTCTGAGTCGACAAAAATATACACCGCAATTAATTGAAACAGCAATACAAAAAGGCCAAAGAAACTTCCATCATTAGATGTATTAGACAACACTAGGCAATTCCACTTTCCCTGCTGTTGAGTGTCACCATAAAATGTATATTTACTTTGAACCCAGGGGAGGGGGGGGGGGCTCACCTTACATTTGGGGTCATACCCTGTTCGGCTTAGACTCACCAAAACACCCCAATTATAATTACACATATTTTGAAAATCCATACACATTCATAATATTTCGAACCCGTGGGGATCCGGTTAGAATAGGTCCTCAGCACCCCATTACGTGTAAAGAGGCGACCTGAATGAGGCGGTCATTCGGATAACGACGGAAAAACCGAGGCCCGTGTCACAGCAGGTGTGACACGATAAAGATCCTCCCTTAGTAGCATCATAGGCTTCGCGAGTGCCGAGCCATGAGGCCTAAAGCAGCCCTTACACACGGCATTGGCTTGACGTCTCCATATAAAGCGAAATAATTCTCTGGTGGTACGTCATTAAACAACTCACCAAAATATCAATAATAGTATTCTCTTCGTACATTTCAACAAACTTGCTATACAAGAAGATTGTACAGTTTCACCTCACAGAATTTGGTACTAGTGATAGCATAGCTGCTATATTTGCTGATTGTGAACTATCTGGCCCCTTGTAATAGTAAGTCTTGAATTTCCTGTAGTTTCGGCTGGGTAGAACTAAGATGGCGAGAGGAATTTTGTATTCTCTCCATGATACTATAATTTGTCCAGATTCAGTTGGAAATTAAAATCACCAATGCCCATTGTATAAAGTGAGTTGAACATCGTCAAAGTTCTCTACTGCTTATGCTATAAAGCTACCACAGATTGATGCAAAATTTTGCAGCCCCACTTGACTATTATGTTGACATGTCATAAATAGTCGACCTAATTCTCCATTGCGGGGTGGATCGCTGCGTGGTGGCGAAGATGGTAATCCTGGAATTTTATCAAGTAAATATATATTTTTAGGGTGATAAGATAATAGACTATACATTTTAAATATCACAATCCGTGTATTATAATATCAAATAAAAGCTATTATTTTCTATTACTAATAATATCTATTTTGTTGAATATAAATTTTCAGATTACCTGTGGTTGTGTATACCAAGATATATGAAGACCCCCACCCCTATGACTGAATTGAAAGGTATTACAAACTGTGGTATGATCTTAAGGCACAGTACATATGGGAGGGATCTGATCAGTCGCTGACAGCTCCTTCGATAAACAATATATTCTTCGTCAATAAAAAATCCGGGGAAAAGTTCTGTTGGAAAGCTACATATAACCGAACGTGTTAAAAACGGGGTTTGCAATTGTATGAGCCGCAATCTTACGCAATTGTCTGTTCCTTGAACTTTTAAAATATATGTATATATACAAAGTCTTCTTTCATCGAGTAAAATTTAAAAAAAACACTCTAATATACTCTTCTGAAATATTCGACCGCGTTACCGGTCTTCTCAGTCGTGTTTATTTTCCGGAGCATAATCACAACAGCGATCGAAATATTTCAAAGAAGTATTTAAGTATATACAATGTAGTATTATGGAGTTCATTGTATATATTATATATACTTATCTATATATATAAGATATTAATATACAAAACTATTAATTTATAATATAATTATATATATATATATATATAATATAATACTATATATATACAGCACGAAATAATCACAACTAGGTATAAATTTTTTCACCCCAGCCCGGGGTCGACGTGACTAGCGGTACGGCACCCACCGCCTAGCAAGACCGTCAAACCAGCGCGCTTAGACCATGCCACGAAGTCCCCCTAAAAAGGGAGTCTTATCATGTTCCTAAGCGCTTCTAACGCACTGAGGCAATCTCACACAGTCGCTCTTGTTCAGAGTTTAAGATTATTTTATAAGGAGAATGGATCTTTCGATGCAATGCTAGAATATTTAATATAAAACACCACACATACAATTATAACCGCTCAAACCCTAGTGGCTTGATGGTCAACGGCTGGGGTTGACGTCTTGCTAGGCGGTGGTGTCCGTAGTCGCACGTTTGACCCCGGCGGTGGTAAAAAAAAATTTTCAGTACCTATGTGATTATTTCGTGCTGTATATGTTAATTAATTAATTAATACATGTATCGTTTAGATCCTAGGGATTAATTTAAGGTTGAGTGTTATAATTGTATGTTTGTGCTTTATATCTCCGCACACTCATTCTATACAATCGCATCGGAAGATCCATTCTCCTTATAAGAAATATCTTAAAACTCTGAACAAGAGCGACTGTGTGAGACTGCCTCAGTGTAGGAACATGACAAACTTCCTTTCTTAGGGAAGTCGTCGTGGCCGAACGGGCGCTGGGTTTGACGGTCTTACTAGGTGGTGGGTGTCGTAGGTCGCACGTTCGACCCCGGGCTGGGGTGAAAATATTTTCAATACCTAGATGTGATTATTTCGTACTGTATATGTTAATTAATTAATTATCACATGTATCGTTTAGATCCTAGGGATTAATTTAAGGCTGAGTGTTATAATTGTGTGTATGTGCTTTATATTAAATATTCTATGCAATTGCATCGAAAGATCCATTCTCCTTATAAAAATATCTTAAACTCTGAACATGAGCGACTGTGTGAGATTGCCTCAGTGCGTTAGAAGCGCTTAGGAACATGATAAGACTTCATTTTTTAGGGGTCTTCGTGGCCTAGTGGTCTAACGCGCTAGGTTTGACGGTCTTGCTAGGCGGTGGGTGCCGTAGGTGATAATTAATTAATTAACATGATTAAATAAGGAAGTCTTATCATGTTCCTAAGCGCTTCTAACGCACTGTGTTTTACTATAAACGTGTTTGTACAACGACACTATTGACAGTTTCCTGAAGCATTGTGACCTCATTCAATTGTTCATAACGTCATATAGATTTGAGACGTTTCAACGTCAATTGTTTTTTAAATGTAAAAACGTCGGAGGATCAAAATGAAAGCGCTTACGTTTTACTTGTGTTGTATATTTCTTTGAAATAACTTTTTTTGTATTATTTATTTATTTATTACAGTATGTTGTTGACTGTTTTCTTCCTTTTCCTGGTTGCAGTGTCTGAAATCAGCGCTATTCAAAGTCTGAACAAGGTAATTAGATACTGTAATGAGCTTTCTGTGGAATGATTTGAGAAATATTTGCTGGCACTCTCATGACATTTACCATTGTCAAGAAATTAGAGCAACGAGTCCAGCGTGCTCTTAACATCAACACAGAGAATTTTTTTAATATGTATACTTTTAAAATTTTCGAGGATGAGACAACTACAGATGCGACCACCTCTAACCTAATGACTGCTCTAAGTTAACTTAAGAGAAGCAGTTCTGCTGACTGCTCTAAGTTAACTTAGAACAGCTCTGCTGACTACTCTACGACTGCTCCATGTTCACTTAGAACAGCTCTACGGCTGCTCCGAGTTTACTTAGAACAGCTCTACGACTGCTCCAAGTTCATTAGAACAGCTCTGCTACTGCTCTAAAATTGTTTCTATGACTGCTCTGAAATAGAATCCTGACTGTCTGGGTCAGAATCCTGACCGCTCTAAGAAAAGAGATGTTCTAGATTAGAATCATTGCCATGATGAATATAAATATGCACTGGCCTAGACCAATTCCCTGTCTGTCTTCGAATACTAGAATCATATAGTTTGTCCTCAATTTCAATTAGAAACTGACATGTCGAACATTAAATATTAAGATCCCTAATACCCTTCAAGTTCAGGTTTGGTTACTGTTACGATTAATGAAAATCAAGGTCAGAAATTTACCTTTATGAAATAACAAGCCGAATCAACAACAAACACTATCTAGAATTTTACTAATTATTTTACAATTATACATAAAATAAAACAAAAAATAAACAACTCTCTAATACTAAAGAAAAATCTAACTTACAATGTTTGTCCGGCCGGTTAGTTAATAAATCCAAAATTTACACCAGTACAAGCAAAAAATATTCCCGTATATAAATCACACAATCTTTCACAGTTCCAAAATCACGAGTGTTACCGATTTCATCAAGTCACTGTCCTATATATATATATTCACAATTTCTAGAAACACACTAGAAAGTATACTTATATAACTTATTGCAAAATCAGACAAGTGCATTTCTAGACTTTTCTGTGTTTACAAAACATTCACCCGTGTTTACTAAAAATAAAATCAATAACTGGCTATAAAAAAAGTCACATACTTTCTGGAAAGTACGGGTCACCAATACACAACATTACAAAAAAATTTAAACCCCCCGCAAAACAGAAATGAAATGGAGGGTCTATTACATATTGAACATCCGATTGGTAAATTTCTTTTAAATTTTTTGCTATTAAAACAGTGCATATACAGAGGATCTTAAATGAGTCCTATGGCATATGAAATGAGTTACCGGATTTCAAATATTTCCCGGCCTTGGCGAATATATATATATATTGGCAACTGAACATCCTGTTAAATTAATATATCTTAATCCCAAAAACATATACAAAGTCGAGTCTAGGCAATACGAACCCCGACAAAAGCGAAGGCAGGTACAGGTGCATGCCATTGAGGAGTAAGCATCCTCTGCTACCGGTCACACTTAGTCGAACAAAGTAAACTGATTTACCTGTCATCAATCTAGTACGAAAATGACAGTCTAAAAAGGGGTATGAAACAAATCAGTCAACATAAAAATAATTTGTAATCGCAAACAAGGTCATTATAATATATATAGCGACCGTAGAATTTGCGAAATGAAGACTTTTAACGATTAATTTAACACATACTGATTTTTAAAGTACAGATTTCACCATTATTAGAAATTAAGTAAGTTTATCTATGAAGAGTAGGGATGATCTAGCTATAGATTTTAGAAAGGAATCTTCCATCGCGGTGCCTCAGTGGTAGAGCTCTCACCATCTGTCGATCTGATCGGGAGGTCGTTCATTCGAGCCCGTGCTCGGCACCCGGCCGCTAAATCAAAACGAAATAGTGAGATTGCTCCTTCACCAAGAGTTCGGCATTTAGAAGTGAAATCACGGGTCTGTCGGATATAGACCTTAAAAACGGAGTCCCGGTGCGCTCAGCATGTGAACCCTCACTGCTAAAAGCTATTAGTGCTAAGCATAGGTCTGAATTTGCAGCCCTTCACTGGCAATGGTGACGTCTCAATATGAGTGAAATTTCTCGACGGGACGAAAAAAAACCCAAATAATAATCCACTGCATATGGTGCCATGATTGAACTCGTCCAAACAGGGGACAAGCAGTTCATTTTGTTGAACTTCAACTTTTTATTTCATATTAAAAAAGTAAGGTATGAATAAGTTTAACTTCATTTAAGAATGTCCTAATTTGAAGGTTTACATAACGAAACTCCCTTTGAAACTACATGTAGTATGAATCGTCCAAAATTTGACCACTATACAAGCACCTATGTAAATATTGACGAATTTCTTGTGGACTGGGTCTTTATCTCAAAACTGTACAGTGCACCACACGTTTGTAACACCTTATCAGCACAATAAATTGAATTTTTAATTTATATAAGAAGACATAGCAAATAATTGTTTACAGGATGAAACCCCTTTTTTTTCATTACATGTAATTAAAAACGTTTAGTGCCTGTGTATCATTTCTAGAGCATGTATAGCAAAATGAATTTCCTACACTTTAAACAATGAAGGGAAAGATATTTTTTTCTCACAACGTTAGAATAAATTTTAACGGTGAATCGACACCTGAATTTCACCAAAGAAATGCCCACCCAATATATTTGATTATTTAAAAGTTAAATATTTGGTGCAGGATCGTTCTTAATAAATTCAATACTACAAAAACGCTATATAGATAATTCACAGTTTGGCGATAAATTCAGATATACAAAATGGAATTAAAAGACTACCTCGTTTTTTTTGTCAGAGGGATTCTTTTCTACCATCTGAACAACCAATTTGCATGAATCTCAGACATGAATGGGAAGAAATTGAAGATACAGCCTGTATAAAAGTATTTGGTGGCCCGTCTCTTCTCTCTCTCTCTCTCTCTCTCTCTTCTTCTCTCTCTCTCTCTCTCTCTTCTCTCTCTCTCTCCTCTCTCTCTCTCTCCGCAAAAATGCAAGTAAGCCCATTACACCAAAATTTTTGGATTTTTAAGCACCTTTCAAGAAGCACAGTTCGCCATCGAAAAGTAAAACAAGCTCTCAATTATTTTATATGAATTTTTGTGATTTTTCCCGGAATATTGAAAAAGTATGTTCTTTTTTTGCAAAAAAGAGATTCTAGAGTCCAAAATTTCTGTTTGATTTGATTGTAATATATAATGTTTAATAAAACATGTCTAAAAGACTCAGATATACAATCCGGTTTTTTAAAAAATAAAATATTTATTAATAATGAAAAATATTAATCTTTTAAATCTATTGGATGGAATTTTTAAAAAAACATTCACTTAATAGAAAAGGATATGTCGGAGAAATATATTTAAAAAGAAATTGAAATGAAATAACCAAATTGTTAGAAATTATTTGCGATTTTTCAAATTGAATCAAGCCGATAGAAATTAACAAAAAAGTCATAGGAGCATTGTGTAATCAGAAAACTACACTCCCTTGATGTAAAAAGGTTCCACACATTATTAATGATTGATTATAGAATTAACGGAAAAGTAAATTCTTGACAGAAAAGTCTCAATACTAGAATGTTCAGTAAATATGATAGTCGTTCTTATCAATTTCGATCGGGATCGGTACTTTTTTTCTCTCGCTGTGAATAAATCTGAAACATAAGCGATATATCGAAATTAAGGACATTCTTATTTCAATTTTGTTTTAAAATATACTTGTCTAACTGCTTTCATTTATTACACCTTGTTTTTTTGAAGATTTTATCCATAGAATTTCTTAAAAAATCATCAACCACAATTAGCGTTTTCTAATATTCGTAAATATTTTTTTCTCTAAATAATCATACTATCTATCGGGGTGCTTTTAGGCCTGTTTTTATTAGATATTATATCATGCACCAAATCACATGCGAAGTTTTGGATACTAGAACCTCTTATTCGCAAAGAAAACAACTTTGTTTCATTATTCCGGGGAAAACTTCACAAAAAATTCATATAAAATAATGTGAGAGCGATGTATTTGACTTTTTCGAAGGTGAAACTATGGTTGGCATATTTCTGCCACCACTTGTCAGGATAATTATGATCGAGCTTGCAGATCTTTATGTCGCACTTGTCAGATTTTTTATGTCAACTTGGTGCAGATCTTATTGTCGACTTGTTCAGAAAATAATCACCATATTAGGAAACTCTTATTCTGTTATTAACGCGGTTAATGCCACTTAATGCCACTTTCTATGCATCATAATATCTGACAAGCTCTGACCATAATTTTCTGACAAGTCAACATATTATCTGACAAGTCAACATTAATTTTCTGACAAGTTTAATAAATTATTCTGACAAGTTGGCATTGTTATCTGGACAAGTAGAATAATTATTAGACTGTCGACTTGTCAGTAATGATGTTGACTTGTTCAGATAATGATGTTGACTTGTCAGATAATAGTCGAACTTGATCAGCATGATTATGTTTGACTTGTCAGAAAAAATGGTGTTGTGTCAACTGGATGGGCACAAACTGGGCCATGAAACGTTTCATCAAGAATTCTTGAACACGTGAATATCTGACAAGTCGACAAAAAGATCTACAAGTCGACAAATTTGACAAGTTCGACATAAAGATCTGACAAGTCGACAGAATTTAGCTGGAAAGTGGTTGCAGAAATATGCCACTCATAAGAAACCATACTTCTTATGAAAGGTGCTTAAATGATCATGAAATAAATTTTTGATGTAGTGAGGCCTCCTTAAAGGGATGTGTTCACTCATTTTGTCACAACAATTTTGAATGAACAAAATGAGGCCCAAAATGCTATACAGGTGATTTCCTGTTAAAAATAAACATTTGATTGCACTTATAGCTGTTTTATTTCCAAATCTATAGAACGTTTTTCTATCTTAAAATTATGTCTCATTATTTTGGCTTTCCTGGACAAAAATATCCAATTAACTATATATAAGGTCATTTCTTATATGTAACTTTTGAGAACATAACAGTCATTTCTACAGTTTGCACAAATGGCCATTTCATATATTTTTTTATCATATTAAATAGTTCGAAAGGCGAGTAAGATGATTTAGAGATGAGAAAAAATTATCACCAAAATGAGCGATACTATCCATTTTAGGAACTAGATTGCGTGAGGTATTTGAAAAATTTAATGGCCACTGAATTTTTTTTATTCCTTTGATCATCATTTTGTAGGTTGAAAGGCTGTCTGTCAACAATATTATGAAATTTATGAGGTGTGAGATTTTCAAGGTCACATTGTTGACCGCTACGGTTGCCATAGCAACCCCCCAATTTCATCTTATGTGAACAATTAAATTCATATATGGAGGTAATTTTATAAGAACGATGTTAATAGAATTAATGAAATGATCAAGGCTATGAATGTTTCATACCTTAGAATAGGATTAAAGGACAAAAGTCTCAGATAATAGCATAATTTTCATCAAAAAACCTCAATTTTAATTTAAAAATCAAATGCAAGCACGTAATGCGACTGCATTCTTAAGAACAAGTTTAGGAATTATTACGTAAAGAGCAATTTTTCGACAAATAAAGGACAATATTTTTCCAGTCCTGGAGGAACTAATTAACCCATGTGAATTTCTTTTATTATTTAACAACAATAAATAGTATCTATAATGTTAGGTATTGACTAATGATAAACAGTATCGTCTTGAGAATAGTCAGGTTCAATAAAAATGTTACTTACGGCCCACTTTATCATTACCCCCACTCCCCCACCACCCCCCCAACCGGGGATGTAAAAAAATGGGACATTGCGTTACCTCTTGGATAAATGCTTTTCTTTCTACTCACTATAAATATTAAACTTCAAACAAATACTCTATGTTCATAATTTAATATGTGCCAAGGAGACAATATTTCATATTTTTATCCCCCATTATTAGAAAGGAGTAATTATGGTCATAATGTCCTGTAAACACGTTTCTCCGTCCAACATCTCTTACCTTGCTCAGGGAAAGTTGAGCGAAAAAGGCTTTCCTTATATTGTTCATGTAAGCATTCCGCGCGTGAACAAAACGCCAGGTTTTCTGTAACATATTTGATTTGTTATTATTTTTGTAAGTTACAAAACCGGTTTTAAACTTTTAATCTATTGAATGTTTCCTTACTTCAGATCTTGATAATCGTAAGAATTTTACCCTACATGCCTACAAAATATGTAGCAATCTCCATATTCTATATGCAAGTTATGAGATAGAGAGAGAATGACCGAGAAGAGACGAGGGAAGGGGAGAGAGATGGAGAGAAGAGAGCAAGAGGACAAGAAACTAAGACAAAAAAAGAAAAAAAAAAAAACAAAAAAAAAAAAAAACAAGAAAAAAAGAGAAAAAAAAAAAAAAGAAATAACCACACGAAAAAAAAGACAAAAAAAAAAAAAAAAAAAAAAAAAACAAAAAAAAAAAAAATAAAAAGAAAAAAAGAAAAAAAAAAAAAAAAAAAACAAAAAAAACAAAAAAAAAAAAAATAAAAAAAAAAAAAGAGGAGAAAAAAAAAAGACGAAAAAAATAAAAAAAAGAAAAAAAAAAAAAATCAAAACAAAAAAAAAACAAAATAAAAACAAACAAGACAATCTAGCAGGAAGACAAAGAACAGAGAGATGAGAGACGAACAGAGAGAAGAGGAGAATCGAGAGAAAGAGAGACGAGTGAGAGAGAAGAGAGTTCAAACAAATAAATCGATTGTTTATATAAATAACCCTATTCAAATAACAAACAGACGCAGGGAATCTACAAATTGCTTCTATATTTAACATAATGATGACAAAAGGTAACTTTAGAGTAAACGTCCAATTTTGTTGACGTCATGATATTATTGTGATTCATAATTATCCCTACTAAGCAATAACCACGTTGATTACCAACGCAATCACTTCCTTTAGGAGCTTTAGAAAAATATATTGTTTTCTACATCGTACTACAGGTAAACGCACAATTGCTTTCACTGCTTTTATGGGAAGAACAGGGCAAAGCATTTACTACAAAGGACAGACGTTTAGGTATCCACACTACCACTATAACATTGGCAAAGGATACAACACTCGTACTGGCCAGTTCCGATGTCCAGAAGCTGGAACATACGTCTTCTTTTTCACCTCAATGCCAGAACGAGGTTCCAGTCATGCAATATGGTTGAATCTCAATGGGAAATTCGTCGTAGAAGCCGTTTCTGGGAAAATTAAGAAAGGCTACAATATGGGAAGCAACATGGTAGTGCTTTATTTGAAAAAAGGAGATATGGTATGGATTCGTGCCTCCAAAAGATGGCCAGTGAATTCGACGCTGAAGTTCAAATATGCTGGGAATACATTCTCTGGCTTCCGAATATCTTAAAGATTTCAGTTCGAGAATTTGGTCTCTTGAATAAATGGTACTAACAATATTTCTTGTTGCTTTATGGTATTTTCAAGGAGGAAAATAATTGGTGGAAATTTTTAGTTGGAGGTGATATATATAATATACAGTGGCGGATCCAGGAATTTCAGAACTTTCAAACGAGGGGAGCAGCGCAAATAGATAGCAGCGGGCGTGGGCTATATGGCGACTCCATATATTTCAACAATCGTCTTATCGTCATTTCAGGACTTAGTTGCCGTCTATACCGATATATCAGAGCTATAATACTACAAGACAAATGATTGCGAGCCTCTACAATTTATTCCTTCGACAACTGCTTAGTCATCTAACTACAGTACATCATATCAATGAAAGCCCGCGCAACGATGAATGTATATCCTGATTATCCTATCTCTTTTTTACCTCGATTATGATAATTTCGCCAAGTCGTAAGAGAACGACGTCATCAGTTCGCATCTGTACACACGACGGAACTCAGCACTGTAGCATGTGACATCACTCATGATCAGTGACGATCTGTGACACGACCTCAGACCGTAGCTGTGACGATCAATCAGATTAACATCGTTACCGACGCTCAGGACCGTAGCTGTGAGTGTTCTTATCCGATCCAACGTTTGGTCTCGAACACGGGAAGATTAGAGTATTCTTATACATAGTCAGCATCTCAAACGACAATAATCTCAAACCCACGCAGTGACCGTCATTTTAAATGATAATACCCGCTATTTGTTTTTTCCAGTCGAGAATGAAGAGTTTCAAATCAAACTAAACTAAAGTGATGTGATGATATTTCTTAATAGAAAAGAATTCCCGTAAACCCCCTTCCCATAGCAAGTGTCACGAATTGCGTCAAGTTGGACCACTTTGTCTGTACGATGGTACCGATTTTTGGAATAATTATTATTAGGCAATGATAAGTTTGGCTCATCGGCGCAACATGTGACCAATATTTGAGCTTACCTTTCCACATCTGTAGTGATACACATAAAACTTCTTGATGTGTCCCGAAGTAGCCCAATCACGTGTATTCAACATTTTAATGTTGCCCAATGTAGCCCAATCTAGTTAAGAACGTTAAATACAGCGTCCAATGACACTGACCATGTCTTGACAGAAAAACTCAATTAGTCAGAACTTCTACAACTTTGATCATTTAAATGCACATCGATGTCCTCTTGTTTGCTTCTTTTCCCACCTCTCCGCGTACTTTTTGTTCTCTTAACCCCACCCCCCTTACTTTTCCACGTCCGATGCATTAACTCTGAATCTAAGCTAACGAGCATAGCTCTATTTTGCGTAACTCCTTAAAACAGAAATGATTACAATAAATGAGTTCAAAATAGAATATCTATTATTACTCTAATTTGAAGGTAGTTTTGTGTTTTTATTAGAAATTAAATATTTCTAGCATTTGTAGTGTCTATTGGACCACCGTACAATAGTTAATTAATTTTTGAGCACCAGCATCTATTGACGGCTTCAAATATTGAGGGATACTGATCATGCTAACGTATGGGCCGTTATACGTAACGAACAATCACCTAATGCAAATAGACTTCCAAATGACGTCATTTGTATAGCTTATACAATGAATATTAAAAAATGCATTGTAGCACATATACGTCCAGATTAAAAAAACATTTTTAACACTAACAAACATGTAAATATCATGAAATTAATTAGGTAATATTAAGGCGTAATGATGAATCACAAATAAAAAACAATCAGATAACCTGATATTATACATATAATATTATAGAAACAGAGGATGAGAGATGAGAGCAACGAGAGAAAGAGGAGAGCAGAAGAGAAGAAGATAGAGAGGCCTGAGAGCGAGACCGAGAGAGCAAGAGAAGCTATTTTAAATTTTGAATATGTCCTAATGTACTATCAAATTAAAAAGCTGATATATAGCGTCCTACATCAATTCAATACTTACATAATAATGCGGTCTGCTGGCATGTAGTAACGAACGCTCACATGTAGTGTTTTTCCATTCTTTCAATGTTTTTACAAAAATCTTGTAAAACGGGAGTTGACAGAAATGTAAGGGAGAGATAAGGACCGACAACTCTGTGTAAGAGAATTGTAAACTTCAATCAGGAATCGAATCTTTAGGACTATCCTAATGAGCATGCGCCATTTATTAAATAGGCATTATATTAGTCGTAAGGGCTCGATTGAATTTCCTGGCTCTGGAAGTTTACAAACTGTGTGTATTTATAATCCTAAAAAAGAAACACTGAACATGTAGTTCCTGATTAAAAGTCAATCTGTTATCATTTAAGAATTTATTTTAATTTCAAATTAGTTCCAGTAATGAACAAATCATTGGACATGAAAATGAACTAATAAATTGGATGCGTAGTGTTTTAAAACATTGAAATGAATTGGGCTACATTTTAAAACAACAGCAATTTTGAGAACATTGCATTCACTTTTCATGTACAATATATTGATTTCAAATAAAGCAAAGAATGTTTATTTCACTAGAGTTTTTAATCGGTTTGGATTTTGATGAACTCAACCATTCTGCTGTCATGTACAACGGTATTCTTGAACATTTTTTTATCGAACATTCCCATTAGTAATCTGTCAATCACGTTTGTTTTGTTTACACCAATGTAACATTAAGAGGCATGTATTATTTTTCTCTATTTCCAAGCGTGTTATATAACGCGCGTTGTGAAAGTTATGACGGTGTGAAAAGTTGCAGTACATATCCTCATATATTTTCAAAAATCAAAAGTTATTTCTTAATATGATATGATTCGCGTAGCCAATTGGCAGTTTTGTGAAAAGCAAACTCGTCGTCTATATCTTGATTGACTAGCCCTAATAAACCAATGATCAGGAACATTCAGTGGATTTTCCCGTTCTATTCATGTTATAACACGATCTGTAAACTAATAATTGTCGGCATATCGTCTAACAACTTATATGATTCATTATGACATGGGAATGTGCTGATCTACACAGGTATTGCAGGTTTCTTTATTATTGATAGTCTGTGTACATTGGAATTGACATTATGAGATATCCCCCCCCCTCTCTCTCTCTCTCTCTCTCTATCGTCGTCTCTCTCCTCTTTTCCACTCCCACTATTTCTCGTGTTCCCCCTCTCTCCTCCCATGTCTCTTCTCTCTCCGGTCCTCAACTACACCATCCCACATACTCCCATCCCGACTCTCATCGTTGTCCTCCCTCTCATTCTATCGTGAAGTCTCTCTCTCTCTGTATACTGTACCTGCAGTATGATCATCATATTTCCCCTTTTCATCATTACTGTGTATATACATGTACATGTAGAAGAAATGAAACAGTGGTA
>CAJDSM010001294.1:0-20907 GCA_903981925.1 Ostrea lurida
CCAGGAGATTGTGGGCCATAACGCCAACTCACCTCAAATTGCTCATGTCTATGTAATCTTGTTCTGGTGAATTCCTTGTATAAATTGTAAACTCGTATTGGACTGTTCATTGTTGGTTCAGACATGCAGGAGCAATGACATGCCAGGTTGGCGGTCGTGCACCACGATATAGTGGTGCCACTTCTTGTGAATTCCTGGTAATAATGGTAACTCGTATTGGACTGTTCATGTTGGTTCAGTCCGGCAGCCAGGGTTCGGCGTGGCACCACGATATGTGGTGCCACTCTAATTATATCGATTGTTCATTAATTAATTGAGTAAACATTAACCCTATCATATAATATTTCATGTTGATTTCTATACCTTGTATTCATTAATATTGAAAATATTATTAGTTGATATATTTTTTTAAATGTATAGGTAGAATCTTAAAAAAAACATTTAAAAAGAAATTGAAATGGAATAACCAAATTTTAGAAATATTGCGATTTTTCAAATTTGAACCAAGCCCGATCTAAATTACACAAAAAAGTCATAGAGAGCATTGTAATCAGACAAAACTACACTCCCTTGATGTAAAATGGTTTACACATTAATTTATTTTATAAAGGAAAGTAAATTCTTGATGAAATGTCCATACAAATACCAGTAATATGATTATTTCCGTAATTTCTATCAATTTCGATCGGGATCGGTACTTTTTTCTATCGCTTGTGAATAAAACTGAAATATAGCGATATATCAGAAATAAAGTCATTTCATTTCAATTTTGTTTTAAAATATACTTGTCTAACATGTCTTTCATTCATTTGAAGATTTTATTCACAGATTTAGAAAATATCAACAAATAGCGTTTTCAATATTCGTAAATAATTTTTTTCTCTAAAAAAATCATAACTTTTCTCGGGGTCCTTTAGGCCTTTTTTTAAATTAGATATTCATATCGATATCATGCATCAAATCACAGCAAAGTTTGGATACTGGAACCTCTTATTCGCAAAGAAAACAACTTTTTCATTATTCCGGGAAAAATCACCAAAAAAATTCATATAAAATATTTGAGAGCTTGTATTACTTTTTTGATGGCAAAACTGTGCTTCTTGAGAGGTGCTTAAACGAATCATTAATAAAAATTTTGGTGTAATGAGTTACTTTAATACATTGAATAAATAATCAAAGTACAGAAAGTATTGTATAGTTTATTTACAGGACGCCGTTAATAACCGACCGGTCGCGAAATGGGTCTTAATATTAAATTAATATTAATTAAGAATCATGTTTAGCGAGAGAGGGAGTTGATTCCTTGTAGTAACAACAATTTGGAATCTAGGGTAAGCAATGATTAAAGCTGTAAAATTGAAGTTTCAGTCCACTATCTGTATGAAAGTTTTGTGCTAAACAAATGGAGAGAGACAATGAGGCGAACTAGGTGCAGCCTTACAAAAGCAAAATAATCTGATTTTACATTCGAAGTATGATTAAAATTTTGTTTTACATAACATTCGACTGAATGAAATGACGTTCGTTGGTTGATGAATATTTCCAAAGATCTGAATTAAGAGAATTTGATAATTAACTCTCCCTTTAGGATGTAAAAGAAGTGAATAGCCAGGAAAGGATTAATTTCAGAATGGAAAGAATAAATATTGAAATGGTCCACCTTAAGCGTAACCAGAAAAAAGAGGATATACCAGTAGTAGCTTTTCCGTGAGGGTCATCTTGTATAAAAGGAGGGTGTCCAATTATATAGCCACATTAAATCTATACAGCCAATTTCAGAGAGTTGGGAAAAAATCTACTATCTACTAGCCATTTTCCCAGGGGAAAACTACTATATAGCCATTTTTCCGGGAGGAAAGATGGCTAAGGAAAAAGGCTAAGTATACATCACCAGTATGCATGTTAATCAAAATAGGAATTGTGCGGATAAATATCGAACACACATACTTGTAAACAGGTCAAGATTAACATTGTTGTACGTCAACAGAGCACTCCATGTGTTTTCGTCAGGAAGGGCTGCGAATCCTTGAAACAAGGCGCTTATGGTCATGTTCTTGCATGCTCCCGTAGTGAGCGAATCCGCGTTGTCATAGAGATGCACTCCGTTGGTAGTAACAATGGCGATGTCATGTTGCGAGTTGGTGCTACAGAGGTTGTTGACGTTGTTTATCATATCAATGATTGTCTAAACAGAAAGAATTGCAAAAGGTCATGAATTAGGATCAACACTTCTTACTTTAAAAAAGAGAAAGAAAATAGAAAGGATAAAAAAAAAATTAAAAGAAAATTCATGGGCGACGGAAAGAGTAAAACAGACGTTAGAGCAAAACGAACAATCCATTTTCAAAAACATACTGCCTTTCAAAACCAACCTATGGTGGCATAGTTCTACCACCAATTGTCAGATAATTATGTTGACATGTCAGATCTTGATGTCGACTTGTCAGATCTTTTTGTCGACTTGTCACTTATTCACATGTTTGAAAACTTGTCCATGCCCAGTTTGTGCCATCCAGTTGAAAACCTATTTTTCTGACATGTCAACATAACGATCTGGAAAGTCAACATATTCATATGACATGTTGACATAATTTTCTGACAAATTGACATTTCGGACAAGTCGATATAACATCTGACATGTCGACATAATTGTCTGACAAATCGACCTACATGTAATATTTGACAAGTCGACATAAATTTCTTACAATTAGACGTAACATCTGACAAGTCGACTTCATCATCAATAGGTCGACTTGAGAGAAATTATGTCGACTTGTCAGAAAACTGTGTCGGCTTGTCAGATGTTATGTTGACTTGTCAAAAAATTATGTCTTCTTGTCAAATTACTAGGTCGACTTTTCATATACTCATGTCGACTTGTCAGAAAATTGTGTCGACTTGTCAGATGTTATGTCGACTTGTCAGAAAATTATGTTGACTTGTCAGAAAATCATGTCGACTTGTCAGATATTATGATGACACGTAGATGACAGTTAGTGGTGTTAACACGCATTAATAACATGATACCGAGTTTCTAATCATGGTGATTATTTTCTGGCAAGTCGATATAAAGATCTGGGTTCATCATTTAAAAAAAACACAAGCACGATTGTTCATTTATTTTTACCCTTTATAAGAAAAAAATTTATTGTATATAAGAAGAATTATAATTAAGATAAACTTTCATTTTAGGAAGTACGCTGTTTTCCTCCTTGAACAAAATTTATACTATGCATCACGAATGTAATTGTATGGTGGCACATACGAAACACCCTTATTTTAAAAATGAACTTCAGATCTCTTTTTTATGGTGACAATAGGCCATTTTCATAGATTGTTTATATAATTGCAATGTACTCACCGGATTGGTTAAATATACTTGTATTTACTCCTTATTAGCAGTAAGGAAAAAAATGCACCCAATTTTTTTTTCATGCAAGGTATCAAGAATCTAAACTTGTGTTTGTTTATGTTGTTCGCATAGTTTCGGAGATATCAAATATCAAACTTATAACTGGTCTGACGCCGTGACGTCACACAATAATGTCTGTTCTTTTTTGCACAATACCTAAAGTTAACGACTGATGGTTTTGTAACGGTGATCGTTGCACGGTTTTGCATCAGTGATCGTTGGTTTCGCAACAAAGTCTGTGGGTTTTATTTTTAAGTTAGTTTGTTTTGTATTTCAGTATGTTTTTGAAAATTGATTTTCCGTTTTCCGTTAACGTCAAAGTCTTTTTTACTTCTTCCGCCTTGTAGAAAGTTGTATAATTTTCTAATGATGATTTTATTTGCGGAGAATTTTTCCTGTACATCTTGGTACTTCATGAATTCGAAAGTCAATATCTTTAAAGATTTTGAATATAGAAAGTCCATTAACTTTATAATACACATCCTGTGTTTAAAACAACCAGCCGGAGTTAAACACACATTACGGCATTTAAAATGGCAATTTGATCGATTTAAGTTTTCATAAGCCCCATGAAAATATTTTACCATTAAATTTTATGAATAGATGTAAAAACAAAACTTTTGCTAGAGCTACCGCCTTATAAAAATGTTCTTAGATCGATTGCCCAACTAAATGTTGCATTTCCCCCACAAACAATTCATAGATACTGGTGCACGCTTCTTGGAATACCTAAGAAATATCCATCTTGATCAACGAACAGGCCCCAAGAACATAAACTGAAAATAACCCTAGTCTAAATTACAAATCCAGTTAACTTTTGAAATGATTCTTATAATAAATAAAATGTCCAGTGTACGCTTGCGTTTGATTTTCCATAAAATCCTGAGGCTGCCATTTTTTAAACAGTTGAGCTAGAATAATTAATTAATAAGATAATTATTGAGGTCTGTTCTCAGTTTATGGTCTTGGGGCCAAGTAGCTAGGATGAGTAAGCAATTCCTTTTCCTGTTGACCGGTCACACCAACCGTCGACCTCATAAAATCAGATAAATGGAGTTATCCGTAATTACAATCACGGCGGGTGTGACCGGTCAGCAGAGGATGCTTACTCCTCCATGACACCTGATCCTGCCTTCGCTTTTGTCGGAGGTTCTTGTTGCCCTACACTCGATTTTGTATAATTATGTGTTTTGGGACTATGATTACATTTAACACATTGTTTACTTCGCCAATATATTATGAAGAACGGCGTTACAACTGCTTTGAAACATGACAGCATTGGAATTAATAATATACTGTTTTTGCAAATTAGATTGCGTGTGGAATCCGTTAAGTGACATACATGTAAACACCATATACAGTTGATGAACTAGTGTATTGCTACATAATATGAGAAGTAGACGATAGAGCAGCTCAAACAATCCTGTTTGTCATAAAGTTGAGGTGTTAGTGCATTAAAATATCTAAGTACAAAGCAGGTGTGAAAGACCATGGGCGTAGGAACAGGGGGCAAGGAGGGGGGGGGGGCAAGTGCAAGACTCTGTAATGTCTTATTTCGAGTTCACTGAAATACCGGCTTATCGAATCGATATTTGAATGAAATTGAATGTCTTTGAGAAAAAAAGGAAGGTAAGAACTGAGACCAATTTCAGAATTCCTATAAAGAATATAAAATTAAGGTTGACCTTCATGTGATGTCATAGGTGTTTCAGAAATCATTATTTCATTATAAACTTTGCACATGATAGATACGAAAGCCGGCTGGACTCAATTTTGGAGGAAAAAAAATTAACTTGGTATAACGAGTTAGTATCTAGTTACAACGAGTTCATTATCTCGTTATATAACGAATTAGTATCTCGTTATAATGAGTTAGTTATCTCGTTATAACAAGATAATTATCTCGTTATAACGAGTTAGTATATCGTTTTAACGAGTTAGTTATCTCGTTATAACGAGATAATTTTCTCGTTATGACGAGATGATTTTATCGTTATAACGAGATAATTATAACTCGTATTATGCATCACAAAATATCGAATAATCACAAAATATTGTACATACATCACAAAATTTTGAATATACTGCTGCATCACAAGATAGTGTACATACATCACAAAATTTTGAATATACATCACAAGATATAGAATATTCATCACAAAATTTTCGAATAAAGCAACGTTTTACACGCCATACTCCATCGCCATCTTCACATATTTATGTGGCAACATTGCACGTGGTGTTGATTCGATGCGCAAGAGCTTGTTCTGCGTATGATCGGTTTATAAATCGAAGCAGGCTATTGACAAAGAAATTGAAACTGTAACGTAACATACCTCAGCAAACTCTGCAATACTGCCATTATTCTTAGGAAATGTAGAAACATCAAACTCTGTAGTATACCCCAGCAAGCTCTATAACACCCCCATCATTCTCAGGAAATGTAGTAACAACACTATTACTTTTAGTCTATTTACATACCCCAGCAAACTCTACAACACCCCCATCATTCTCAGGAAATTTAGTAACATTAAACATGTACAGTAACGTAACATACCCCAGCAAAGGAAGATGTGGGTTTTGTTGTTGAAGCAGCAGCAGTTGTTGATGACAACAGAGGTGATGGTGATGTTGTTGTGGTAGATATTGTTGTGGAAGTTGTCACTTGTGTTGTTATTGCCGAAGTCGTTGTCTCTGAAGACGATGTTACAACAGAAGTTCCATCCGTAACCATGAAACACATGGGCGGATCATCCACCATTACATACGGGTTCTCCTCAGACGAGGCGGCGATTAAGGAACATGTACTCTCTTCTCCACGTTCAAGTTTAATGTCGAACAATATTGTTTTACATTGTGGTGTTGTCAAACAATGAGCAGCGCAATCAGTCTATAGAGTGAAACAAAAGTGGTATCATGAGGAACTTAGCGTATCACATAAGTTCATTATCTTGATGTTCAGAACACATGTTTTGTTCAAAAACAATCAGATTAAAATAAGATCTTTGATCCGCTTCAATATTCAGATATTGCTTAAATTGGATTGGTTCAAAAAATATACTTACAACAGGAGAGAAAAGAGGAAACTGAATATCAGAAAAAAGAGACGATTAAAAGACAGCAATGGAAAATTGCAAGTATCAATTCATTTAGGAGGAACACTGCCCAAGTGATAAGTATCAGATTAGGAATACTGCCCAAGTTTTGAAATAATATGTGAAAGGTTATTCTGTTTTCGGTAACGTATAATTAAATTCTCCCAAACCAGTTCTTTGTCTTCTTACAATGTACGCTACCATATTAAATTTCATTCATTTTATTGATAAAATTCTTTCTTTAAGTTGTTTTATCTGGTGATGAAGGCAGCAAGCATTGTAGACCAAAAAACAAATCATCATAATCTGCTATGAAATTTTGTCTGCAATGATTGCAACCTTCATCATCCTATAAAACAGCAAAGAAAGACATTTTATTGTTATATGTATATTTTTCTGCATTTTTAAAGATACATGTACAAACTAGATTTAAATACTAATATATCATGTTGTTGACCAATTCGAACAGAAGGATAATCTGTACGCTGAAGTAGGATCACGGGTCACCCACCTTATCATGCAGAATCTAGTACTACGCCGTATGTAAAATATACATGTAGTTCCATTTTAAGAATATGATGGGTGACCACAGGTAACCATCCTCTGCTTGAACACTGATGGGTGACCCGAGGTAACATAGTACTGCTTACACACTGATGGGTGACCAGAGGTAACATAGTACTGCTTGTAAACACAATGATGGGTGACCAGAGGTAACCTGTACTGCTTACACACTGATGGGTGACCCGAAGTAATCTAGTGCTGCTTACATACTGATGGGTGACCCGAGGTACATATTACTGCTTACACACTGATGGGTGACCAGAGGTAACTTAGAAACCGCACTACCACACTGATGGTTGACCAGAAATAACTTTATATTGCCTACACACTGATGGGTGACCACAGGTAACCTAGTAGTGCGTACATGACCAGAGATACCCTATAGTACTGCTTACACACTGATGGGTGACCACAGAGGGGTACAAAGTTACCACTGGCCACCCATCAGTGGTCACCCAACAGTAAGACCAGTCGCGGTGGCTTAGTGGTGGAGCTCTCATCTCGTAATCGGGAGGCCATGCGTTCGAACCACGTGCTCGCACCGGCCGCATCAAACATAAGACGTTTAAAAATAGACAGTGATTGCTCCTTCATCAAGAGCTCGGCATTTAGAAGTGAGAATCACAGAGTCTTTCGGATATGACCTTAAAAACGGAGGTCCAGCAGCATCTGTGACACGCAAAAGAACCCTCACTGCTAAAAGCCATGAGTGCTAAGCATAAGTCTAAATTTGCAGCTCTTCACCGGAAATGGTGACGTCTCAATATGAGTGAAATATTCTCAACGGGACGAAAAACAAACAAATAATCAATCAATCAACCTTAAATAAAACTTTTTTATAGCGTAGTATCATATTCTGCATGAAAAGGTGGGTGGATTGTGGTCCTTAATTTATCAGCCAATGCACCCTCTAACACCAACAGTTTATGAATAAAATAGAATAATTTAATTATTATTGTATCCTTAGCTCTCATTGGTCAATTTCAAGTTTGGGAATGCAAGTTATTCTTGTATAGTCTGGTTTGGTATGGGGACACAAAACCTTGACAATTAGCAGCCGGAACTACTTTTTGCAATTTCAACAAATAAATAAAAGCAAGGGAAATATTTGTAGTTGTTTCTTAATTCTGTTATTAGATTATAAGGAATGACTCTAATTTTGGGGCACATTATACGAGTATAACCTGGTTTGGGCCAGTTTACGCTTTAAAGCGACAAATATGCCTCAAACTTAAGAGTAATCCCTTAAATATCTCAAAGTAATGTGTAATGTGTACGTTTTAATAGTAGTAGGTCATAATTGTAGTGTTTTCCCCTGATTTTATCACTGAATAATAATTCTATACTTAAAGAAGGACATAATGTTTATATTTGAAAAGAAATCAATCTCAGGAGAATTTCGTATTGGCATTAAAATTAATGTCTTACTTGTAATTTTTCCTATGGGAGTTAAATACCTATTCTCCCATTGCTTTTAAATTACTCAAAACTCTGGAGAATTCATTCTCAGTACTGGGGAAGGATTTGGGGCCACCTCAGTTGTACCTGAGGGACCGGCTTGACCTTGCTGTACCAAGGACAAGTCTTAGGGTTTACCCCTGTGGAGTCTTATAAAGGCCAAGTGTTTGTTCACCAGGGGAGACAGGAGAGAGTTAGGGCTCGAGTCAAAACTGAAAATTCTCATTATATCTGGCATTCACTCTTGAAAGGTGGTACCAAGAGGTCTGTTCCCACCACAGTTACCTGTGGGGGCGCTTTGCGCCAGTTTCAAAGGGAGGTAATCCTGGGTGCTTAGTGAATCCCCGGGTTGGCCGCAGGCTTTGTGGTTATATAAGTGGATTGTGCTAACGCTCGCCATAAAATGTTTGAATGTTCAATAAATACTGGATAAATTTAGCTTGGTTTCCTTGTCGCCTGCATCGTAGATTAATTATATATTTAATCTGTGATAATTTTGGTTCATAATTTGATTGCGGTATCTCATCCAGTTCCACATCGAAATTTATTCCTAACAAAGCAATGCAAAGCAATAAAAAAAAACCTAATCACTTTACACGACTTTTTTCATAATTAATATCAAGTCCTGATATTTTTTTTGTAATACATTCCAAAGTATTAAAGGGACACGTTTTGAGCTAAATTTTGTATTAGCAGTTTTAATGTCTAAAATGCTTAACCAAGTTATTTCTAGTGGTCAGCAAAATTTGAATGTCAGTTGTTGATTATGATTCTTCACTATGTAAACAAGACTCGTGTCTTGTTTTTGTTTACAAAAAAGATTGCTTCATAGACAATATAATGTTTAAAACAAAAATGAGATGTGAGAAACACTAGAAACTGTTTAACTGTGTTCAGAATGAACTTTGTGATTGAAAAAAAAATCTGCTTTAAATGAAACGTTTACTATCATATTCAATATATGTAAACAAAAACATGGCACCATTCTTGTTTGCACAATAAAGAGTTGCAAGTGCTGTATCACATTTTGTAGTCAACAGATGATGTTAAAATGTTTGCTGACCATTAAAAATACTTTGAATGAGCATTGTAAATTGGAAATCTAAAATTTGAACATTTTTAGCTCAAAACGTGTCCATGCTCCTTTAGAAGTTTCAGAGATTCCAGTGGCGTAGCCAGGGCCTAATCCAAGTGGATGCTTAGCAGCAAGTGGTCTGGGGACTGCTCAAGATCCCCCGGTGAATTGAAGGACCCACACACCCCACCCCCATCCGAAAATGATTTTAAGGGATTACGAAGATATATCTGAAGCCATTTCCAGAGTACAAAATGTTATTTTCGTCAGAAACATTGAAGGCCATTACATTTTGTGGTGATTGACAAGTTTTGGTTGTTTTTTATCAAATTTGATTAAACGTAATCCCAATTCCCGAATTTAAACATTTGAAACACAATATTTGTTATAATACCCTAGAAACTACATTAATATCTTTAAATACGCGTACATGCATGTATGATGAAATATAAAGGATACCGCATATAGTATATATCATAGTGAATGGCGGGCGAAGGAGGGAAAGTTTGGGTGATCATCCCTTATTGATGCAGAACTTTTTAAACATTGTAATAGCGTAAACGTCTGTGTGCATCTCCAATGGTCAACTCTGTTGCACTCTGCGTTTTTATTACTCGCAGGAAGTGATATCGGGATATGTTGGTTTGCATGATGGTAATATAGTCGACCCCCCCCCCCTCCCTGTGTAGAAAATCACAGATAAAACAAATCTTTAGCGATTTGACACGTTTGGTAAACGGTTTGACCTTGCCTTTGGCCATGTGACCTAGATATCAAATGTCTAGAGGACAACCTTTGTACCAAGTTTGGTAGCTATCGAGCAAAGGGGTTAAAAACATTAAGTGGACAACACACGGGGTTAAGACCAGTGGTTTGACCTTGATCTTAGGCCACGTAGCCTAAAAAACAACAGGGATCACGTACTTCCTTAAGAGAACTCCTATATCAAGTTCAGTAGCTATCAAGCAAAGGCGGCAATACAAATTGAGCGGACAACACATGGTCTACAGACCGACAGTTGCAAAAAGTATGGCGCCTCTTTTTCAAAGGTAAAAAAAAAAAAGAAAAGAGAGAAAAAAAAAATGAGAGAACAAAACAAGAACTAAAAACAAAAAATAGAAAAAAGAATGGAACATAAAAAAAAAAAAAAAAAGAAAAAAGGCAAAATGATGTGCATGCTTGAGCATCCAAGCATACATGCAAGCTACGCCACTGATAAATAAAAAAAAATTTTCAAATCTTTAACATTGTACTCTCTCTCTCTCTCTCAGATACCCATTTGTGTCCTCGATGCAAATGAAAATCTAATGCCCCATCCAATTATGCTTTTCACATCTAAAGTAATACAATGAATATAATTGTAGCTAGTATCGGTCCTACCCGTGATATTGACCACAGATGCTTTTTTCTGACTCGCTCTGCAAGTCTAAAACGAGGCCCTTATGGGCCACCGTAATTTATTTCCTAAGCGCCACCTAGTTTCCAAATAAGGAAATGTTACTCTGTGATTAGGCACTTCACATTGACAGTAGTTCATTGACCAGTAACTATAACGTGCAGTACTAGAGTACTATAGACGCGCTATAGTTTTTTGAACACTATCGTGGGATCGTTATACACTCTGAACAATTCGGTGGATTACCTGTGGTAACCGGGACAGGTGTGAAACAGGTAGGTCACCCCCGCCGTGCCACATGCCGGTGTTTTCACGGCAGCACACGGGGGATTGGTAGTAGATCGAGACTATGTGTAACGTGTTTTCAAAAACTTTTTTTGCACAAAAAGTGAAAAATTATTTATATTGCGTGATTAACCACGCTTCTGTGGACACAGTGCACGTTCTGGGCTGGTCTTACGGGGACGATTTCACGCCATGTGCCCTGCTCGGTTACCAGTGAATGCGAGGAATGCCCGTCACGCCACCGTGGTGCATTCTTTCGGTACTTAGCTCTGATGGTGTCCTTCCTGTTGAGAAAACTGCGGAAAGTTACACTCGTACTGGTAATTAATAAGCGGGGGGGGGGGGGGGGGGGGGGGGGGGGGGGGGGGGGGGGGGGAGGGGGGGGGGGGGGGGGGGGGGGGGGGGGGGGGGCGGGGGGGGGGGGGGGGGAAAATGATTAGACCGGGGACGCTCCTTTAAATCCTCTCTCATTTGGCTGGGGAATTTTTTGTTTGTTTATTTGTATGCGACAGAAATTTTAACGTAATACTGATGTTTTTCCCTCTGTATTTGTAGAAAGTGAACATGTTACCGTTGTACAGACATGTCTGGGGGGTCCGTTATAAGTAACAGGAAGAAACGGCAAAACGAACACCATAAACAGATTAACCTCTCTCTTAACAAAACAAAGGCTGGTATCGAATTGTTTTAAGTTCTTTCAATCTTAGTTGGTTTTGTGTCATAAAATCCTAATGATATAAAGTTGCGCTGTTCAGCACCATCTAAGTAAACTGCTTTATGGTGCTTTAACACGCGGCTAAATATACTAGTCAGGTTACTTTCATCTCTGTAAGGAAGTGAAAAACTTTTCTTTTTTTTATTACGGATCGCTGATTGTATGAGAGTGACACTACGAGGGGAGAGATGTTTAGTGGACTGCACATGAATATTGTGTTCAAAGTCGTATATTCAGATAGAGAGCATAGTGTAGATAGTAGCATGGATTGCTTGAGCGTATGGTTAAAAAGTAGCATGTATGCTAATAGCTCGAATGCGCGTCTACATATGTACGCGTTTGATGGTTCATGTTACGAGAAATATCCGTCAATGAATGCTACACGCTCGCAGCTACGCCCTGTTTTATTGAGATAGACTAGCACTATAAGGACACGGTAAACGATTGTATTTTCGCCCTAGCTTGAGAGAAGAATTTGTGTGTTACTGATGAGGCATATGACCATAGCTGATAATTCTCGTGTCGAACAGACTCTGGAGGAGGATACATCCAGAGATAGAGATCGCTATTTTGTACACCTAGTTTTGACTGGAACGTCGTGCCTCTTAGAATCTGTAGCTGAACAAAGTTCATTGAATAATAAGTCAACAGTATCTATATAAGGTCTGAGACATAGAGCAAGAGATCACACACTGAGTATTGTGTAACACCTGCAAGGGGCGGCTTTATGCACTCTGCTGAGGTCGAAGCTATACTAGTTGAGGAAGGGAGGAGCAGTAGACCAGAACATAAGACGTAGAATGCTTGTTGGTGACTTGTGCGAATGTTTATAACTCTCATTCCGTACTATTACACTCTCAATTATGAACTATATTATTCAATTTGATGATAGTTGGGTGCGGTGGCAAGGCTTAAAACTCAGGTGTTGAAATTGAAAAATAGCTCTCGAAAATAAGAACAACAACCCCCGCCGACCCAAATGCGTGCCTTTGGTTTACTAAATCAGAGAGAAGAACCTTGACTTCTTATGTGCGTGAATAGTGTAGATTGATGATGCACTCCTGCTTAGGATATGATTTTATGTATCATGGCTATAAGTTGTTGTTATCGGTGCTGCGTAGAGGACTGGTATGTAAGATAATAACCCTCCGCCATTTAGACATAGTCATTGGCGCTCGCAGCACTATGAACATCCATCGATATACATTCAATAAGAAGACCTGGACTGGAAAGTAGTTGATAGTATGTCTCGCATGCTAGGTACTGTGTGTGATGAAGCTCAGATAGATTGCGCATATATAGAAAATGAGATAGAGATTGATGTGCGACGCACGCAGGTGATACATCCAAGAGAAGGACTCGGCAGTCGTCTCATTTGGAAACCGACTTTGGCGCTCAGATATGAATAGAAGATAGATACGAGTATGATACGGCGATGGTCAATATCCCAGAGTGCGAGACTGCGAAGTAATGGAGGGGTATATGTCACAACTAACATGTCTTCAATACCATTTTCTGCCATGCTTGTTAATGGGTGTTTAAAGTACAGTTGTCATTGATGTCCTAGCGACATATGATTTATAGCTACAGTTGTAAGTCTGATTCTGTGCTTAGAGTGAGTCACTGGTGTGTGTCATAACGAAGACATACGCTTGACGTTAAAGTTAGGCAATGAGGGCTACTTAACGTGTACCACTTCACGCGCAGTGTGTGTCTGGGTCCTATCTCTGTATTGTGTGGTGTTAACTTAACAAAATATGGAAGAGTAGAGAGATGAGAGAGGCACGAACGCACGGAGACAGATTTGAATCAGAGGAGATGGAATACGCACGCACGCACGCACGCACGGAAGGAAAGAGAGAGAGCAAAGGAAGCGAGAGAGAGAAGAGAGGGGATAGGGAGAGCTTTTCTCGCACCGTTGGAGCTGGTAGGTTTATAGCGCACGTCGATAGGAATTTTACATTTCTAAAGACTATGTGCTGAGCTGTGACATAATAAGTTATGCACAGATATGCGGAGACAATAAGATTGCGCGCACAGAACTGACAGAGCCTCAATATGTCATAGTGTAATCTGACGCCTATGGCTGCAGTCACTCATAGCGGGTGAACAGATATTACTCCTCGAGCTCGATGTGTGAAACTCAATTAAGACACATACTTCACAGTCACTCAAGTTAAGGTCGTATAGAGTGAGCTAGGTGTATTGTACATACTCGACCCGACCCTATCTAGGGTCTTCATAATATAAGGAATTGAGAGGGGGGAAGGGAGAGGAGAGGCGGGAAGAAGTGAGGAAGTCCAAGTACAATAAAGAAAGCTGATTTAGATGTGAAAAAAGGGACGTCCTGGTTCTCGCACTCTGTCTATCTCAGAAGCGGATTTGTCAGTGTCACCGCAAGAGGAGTGAATGTCTGTAAATTGCCAGGACGAGTTGGAGTAGTGGATAGTATAGGCACGTATGATATTATCGACCTCAACAGTTGATATATCACGATGTCCGCTCCACGCACTATACAGTTGCGTATCAAATATATGTGATCTGTTGTAGGCTCCTCTGAATCAATATGCAACTACATGTCCTCAATATGTAAATTGCTAGAAGGTTAAGATGAGCGCTCCATTGTAAGGATGTTACGATCGCTCGTCGGTGGAGATCGCAGATATGATGTCAGTATTGTTAGTTAAAGAGTCTCTAGGACCTGTGATCGCTGCTGAGCATGGAAAGTTTGAGAGGAGTGAAGTGCGCTAACGCAGCATGCCGAAGGCTGAGATCGCTAGTTATGTGGAATTTTTATGCTGGATTAAGAGTGTTACATGATGTGGCTCCAGTATGATTATTGGGGTAGTGAATGGGTAGCGCCAAGTAGAGTAGCTGCTTATACACGAGGACATAACATATAGAGTGTGATATTAACTGATAGCTCGGAAGATGCGAGTGTTGGGTCGAGCAAATCTGAAGTAGGGCAGATGAACGTGTTGAATAGAGCGAAAGAGGGTGTGTGGAGATTACGCACGCACGTAGGCGACCGAGAAGAAGAGAGAGAGAAGAGGTGGATGTGTTGTATATAGTTGAGGAGAGAGAACTGAGGTGTGAGTGAGAGTGTATTGCGCTGGGGAGCTTGTATATGTGTGTACAGTTGTGCGCATGTTAGGGGAGAGAGGGTGGTGTCTGCCGTAACCAGAACAGAACGTCTCTCTGCCACCCTCATAAGTGCATTGGAGCGGTAAGGATTCCAGATCGTGTGGCACTAGAGGAACGATAGAGATGAACACTCACTCCTTATCTAAGGCCAAAGCGAGCGGGTTGTTTCGCCTTATCTCTGCGGACCTCAATTACGCTATGTACTGGTGCAGGAGCGACTCTAAGCATAGTATAATGAACATCTCGCTTATCTGGTGAAATTTTTCACAAGGACTCTTATCACAACATAATCAAGGAGATGGATGGTGAAGAGAGTGTGTTCAGGTACACTGGGAGAGTGTGATATTTTTAGTAATTGAATCGGAATACAGAATATTGTCCACGTATAAGTTAGAAATTGAGAGTTCAAAATACATTATTATAACTCTTGTATCTATTGGGGATGGGTTGAACCCCAAACACCTAATGAATTATTGTGTAGCGAACCCTTTTACTGACCTATTGGAAATTATAAAAGCCCACTTTTGTTGTGCATATTTCTAAGATTTTCTCCATGTAGTAATCAATATCATTAGCATCGATATCGATCTTCGTAAGTCTTTGGATATTAAATTATATGCAAGTGAAAGAAATTATTTATGAATGTGAGTGTGTAATAGTGTCCAAAATTGCCAATATTTTCTCTGACCCACCATTGTCCGACTCCACATATGATTCGTTATGGGGAAAATTTGCGGACAAGGCGTTTTTGCTTATCCAAGCCTTCAACTTAATGTTTGCTGCATCATGTTGCATGTCTCTTATTGAATTGGGTGGCAACATTTTCAAGTACATGTATTAATTCCAAAAACTGTAATAAAGAAATTCTCTGCTAAGACTTAATTTTCCCCGGGATGGGAGGGTGGGCGTGGCCCCGGGATCCTGGGAGTTGGGCGTGGCAGCAGTGGCATCTTTCACTTGACACACAAACATACAAACACGCACTCACCAAACTATAACCAGGTACATACACGCACTATTACATATCATATACATGTACACTCATATACAAAATACACACAACAAACCAGTACATACACCACACACAACACAACACGGGATGATCAGTGTGTATACCATTGTCAAGGAAATAACTTACACTTTCCGTAAAATTCAGTTTTGTGAAATGTTTACTTCATAAATTAATTCTTTATTCTTCTAGATAAAGGGAGAAATAAGGGAGGAATTGGAGGCAAGGTAGAGCGTCTTGGAGTAGAGGCAGTACTGGAATAGATAGTCGCGGTAAGAATTATGTAGATATGTCTGGAGATAGTAGTACTCCCGGAAGTATGTTACAGTAGACGGCAGTAGTGGAGATAGAATTGTCCCCGGTAAGTTGTACACGATATGCAGGTGGAGATAGAATTAGTCCCGGTGAGTATATACAGATAGATGGCAGTACGGAGTAATTAGTCCGGAGGTAAGTATGTACAGATCTGTAGATAAAATTGTCCGGTAAGTATATGTACAGATAGTGGAGATAAGGGATTTAGTCCGGCGTAAGTATGTACAGATAGAAGATAGAATTAGCCGGTAAGTATGACAGATAGAAAGATAAGGGAAGTTAGATCCCGGTAGTATGTACAGATAGAAGAGTAGAATTAGTCCGGTAGGGGAGTACAAGTCGTATTATGTACAGATACTGGGAGAATAGAATTAGTCCCGGTAAGTATGTACAAACTGTAGATAGAATTAGTCCCGGTAAGTATGTACAGATACTGTAGAATTATAAAGTCTTGGTAAGGTATGTACAGATAAGAGCAGTACTGGAGATAGAATTAGTCCCGGTAAGTATGTACAGATACCTGGGAGTAGAATTAGTCCCGGTAAGTATGTATAGATAGTGGAGGATAGAATTATGCCGGTAAGTATGTATATGATAGAGGCAGTACTGGGAATAGAATTAGTCCACGGTAAGTACATGTATATGGTTGTGTATCGTATACTGAGAGAGAAATTTATATACAGATACTGGAGAAGAATTGGTCCCCGTAAGTACTAGTACACGTATATCCTGTATATTATCTGAATTTTCGCGGTCTGAAAATATTCGAGATAATGCATGTGTACTTTTTATAAAAACTCTCTCTCTCTCTCTTCTCTCTCTCTCTTCTCTCTCTCTCTCTCTCTCTCGTTTGCAGCAATGTCATATTCTATGTATTTTAGGGAGCGGATCAAAAACCCGTTGGTGAGCGAGATTTCCAGGGGGCTCCACTTAAATGGTTGTTATTTTGTGCAGGTAAGTTTACAGATAGTCTAAATAGTATATTTCCGTGCTTATTGTGTTTACTGTGATATAAAAAAATTGGAAATATGAGATATATTTTTGGGTTCAGCGGTCCAGATTAAAGCAGGTGAGATGGGAAGGGTGGCTGCAGAACTGTAGTCTCTGGGCCTTAAAATCTTATTGCGTTATAATATCAGAGGAAGACTGCTAATGATTTGTTATAAATCTTTACAACATGCAACATGATGTAGTATTATATAAAATTATTAAAGAATGTTGGTATCCCTCGTTTTTTCAGATTAATGAATGCAATAAACCGGAGCCATAAAGAAATTAACGAAAGCAGTATGGCTTAAAATGATGGAGATATTTCGAGAGTTCCTGAAGGGCGGAGGACTATGGCTGTAAAAAGATCGATCTCTTCCAAGTGGTGACCTGTACGAACGGCAAAATATGACGCAAGTTGTCAACGGAATTATTGCATTAGGGCCGATTGGTATGGAATAATTCTTAAAACGACTTTATCATTTCGCATGCTCCAGGGTCCTAGTTCAATTTTGTCTCAATAATCGCGCCTGTCCGAGTTTTTCGGACAAGACATTTAACCTTTATTGTTTGTCTGAATGTCGCGTACTAAGAGTCAAACAGTGAACTTGATAAAATACAACGCTAGTACAAAGGAAGCATTTTATTTGTATAACAGTCGCTAGTAGCTTCAAAATCTTTTCATGCTGTAAGCACCCGGGGGGGGGGGGGGGAGGGATTCATAATTTTATGGGTAGGGACGTGCTGCTGACATCGCAGACCCCACCCTTTTCATATATTTTGATTTGAGAATTTTTATACCTTCTCATAATTTTCTGTTCAAATTGGTGATCTTTTCCCATGTGAATTTTTCGAGAACTGCTGCTGATAAACACTACAGGGATGGACAAGGTGGTCATAAAGTTCCTTTCTATCAATGCTACAAGCAAGGCTATTCATATAATTCATTGAGTAAACATTAATGACCTTATCATATATTTCATGCTGATTTCTATACCTTGTCATATATTCTGAAGTGGAAAAGGCACCTATTCCAGCGGCACGTCCCTATTTATGGGTATATAGGAAGTCCCCCCCCCTCCGGGGGGTAAGCACATTTAAAAAAAAAAAATACATATATTTAATAAAAAAAAAAATTCCCGTTAACGTATAATTGACAATTACATATTTACGGGAAGATTTTTTTAATCAAATATTTAAAACGTCAAGTGCCTGTGGATGTAAGCTACATTTAATTAAAACGAACAATGCTAACACGGACAGACAGTAATGTGAAAACCAAACCAGGACAATAAACAGAAAAGAAGAGGCTCTCGTCGCGTGTATTACATGTACATGGAACTATACATGTTCGTAACTGTAGGGTTTAATATAATCTAGTCAAGAAAGTGCACACATATATTTCACTTCTGTGATGTTCGATAACGTATGGGACATCTTCAAGCGATGTTTCACGTGATCTATGAAATGACAAAAGAACATGGATGTTACTTTAAAACTCCTGCAACAGTCACGTCAGTTTAACGTCTAAAAAAAATTAACTGTATCTTCATTAAAGCAGAACATATTACATGTAAATATTACAATTTAAAATGGATTGACCTTAGATTACTTTTGCATTTGCAGACCCAGAAGAACGGGTTTCAGGGTCCTGCGTTAGGCCCGAAAGAGGCGGACTACAACCCTAGGAATTTTGATGAGGACACAATGAAGGCGGGGCAGACGGTGATAGGGCTACAGGCGGGATCAAATCGAGGGGCCTCGCAAAGTGGAATGAGCTTTGGTAAAACACGCTCGATCCTGGACTGACAGCGCCATCTGAAATTAAAATATTAGATCCATCCCGGCATTCTACCCGCCATCGCTAGTGCCATCTGCTATCAGATATAGAAGTATACCACGTGTTCAGTATTATCCAATGGACCAGTTTTCTCTCTGATATTTAAAACATTGATGATATTGTTGCAAAGCGGAAAAAGATAATATGACAGGGGGTCTAGGTGACTATTCTACAAAATTCGGACAGTAGATTCACGTCATTGTGTCAAACTTGTATGTGTGCCGGTATGTTTTCAAACAAAACTATAGATTTCAATGATGTAACCGGTTTGTGTATTAATGATACGAAATTTTGTACTCCAATATTTTGTGTATTTTTTATTCAGGTCTAATTAGTCATTAGTGTTTTTTTTTTGTGTATGTATGTTGGATTACGCAAGCATTGAAGTGATTAAGATGATTGTAAATTTCAAATATCTGTTATTAGAAACCCAGTATGGATGATGTTTTTAGTTTTATGTGGGCTATATACTTTTTGTTGAATGCATGTACTGAGTTAAATTTTGTACTTTTATACATTCCATTTGAGTCGATGATCCAAGGACAGCTATGTTGAATAATGTTCTTTCTAATTTGAAAGATTTGAGAAAAATTCGTGTAAATGCGTTGTTGAGAATTAATATCAAAACCATAAACACTAGTCTCAGGCAAATTTGAAATACACGACGGGGGCGGATCAAGAACATTTTTAGGAGTGTGTGGTGCAGACTTAAATGATACTGGAAGGGATTGGCACCTTGAAGGTATCACAAAGTATCCATCAAAATTATATCGCGAAAGGGAGGGGGTGTAAACCACCCTCCTTGATCCGCCTCTGTACAACGTATTTAAAATTTCACAATGTAAACCGAGTTACAAATACATATATACATTTTAGTAGTATGTAACCATTACTGTCTCTGTTCAAGGTATATTGTTTGATATGTACGACTTGTATCAGCCTAATAAAATCAAAATGACCATTTTACCGGAATGGGCGTTCTTCTCCCTGTCTAACGGCAGGAATAGCTTCAGTTTCAGTTTCTTTATTTCCGTAAGCCATGGCGGCTCCATTGGACTTACATACATGTAAGCATACTAATAATATTGTGAAACAGATATATGGAGAGTGCAATAAAACCAAGTAGAAGATAGTATATTTATATTATTATAATACGTATAAACATGTACATGTTATGGTAAAAAAACGATTTAAATTGTGGGCTAATTGGTAACAGTATCATTACCGTTAGTTTTGAAGCATATCTTGGATATTTACCTAGAATACTTAGTTCTTTAACATTATTGACACTCAAAAGCTTCACAATCATACAATGTAAAGGCGAAGATAACGAACAGTGATCAATCTCGTAAGTCCCAAATAGAATACAAAAACAAGAGTTGGGCAAACACGGACCTCAGGACAGATCAGGTGCCTAGGAGGAGTAAGCATCCTCTGTTGACCGGTCACACCCGCCATGAGCCCATAGTCTTGATCAGTAAACGGAATAAAGTGTATGAAAAACGGCTTACAATGTAATGGGACAAAGGTTAGAGGTCAGAATGATTTAAAACACTTCCAATTTAAATCGGTTCCTTTATCCGCTCTTTTTAGCTCACCTGAGCCGAAGGCT
>CAJDSM010001296.1:2048-18458 GCA_903981925.1 Ostrea lurida
AGAAAACTCGTGACCTGAACTGTACATGGTATGTTCTTCATAACTACAAAGTTTCACGAAATTCTGTTGAGCGGTTTCAGAGGAGTTGCGCTGACAAGAAAAACAGGACTGACGGGTCAAAAACATTATACCCTCCGCAACTCGTTGCGTGGGGTATAAATATATATTGTAAACGTCTAATGACTGTACTGAGTTCTGTTTCACAGCATTTCATTAGGGTATTATACATGTGACCGAATATTCGAATACTAAATATCCATTCGAATATTCGCTATTTACTATTCATTCGCGAATATTCGAACATTCGTTTCAGCTCTAGTTCAAATCATGACCCCCGGGGGTACGATGGGGCCACAATAGGGGATCAAAGTTTTACATATGATTATATAGGGAAAATCTTTAAAAATCTTCTTCTCAAGAACCACTGACCAGGAAAGCTGAAATTTATTTGAAAGCTTCCTGATATAGTGGAAATTCAAGTTTGTACAAATCATGACCCCAGGGGTATGGTGGGGCCACAATAGGGGATCAAATTTTTACATTTGAATATATATTAAAAATCTTCTGAAGACCAAAATACAACATTTACCTTAAAGCTTCCTGATAGAGAGTGCGAGGGCCAAGGTCACTCAGGTGAGCGATGTGGCCCATGGGCCTCTTGTCCATGAATATGATGAAAATTCGCAGATTTTGAGAAATCGTACCTTTGTGCAACACTAAAACTCAAAACCTATTACATTGCAACACAGTGGAAATTTTGCATACTTGTTTCTCACCATCTGCAGATGTGCATATTGAAATTTGGTCTTTATAGGGTCAATATATTTGGGGGAAAACTTCTTTTTCCATGAAAATTCGCAAGATTTTGAGAATCGTCTTTGTGAACACTAAAACTCAAACCAATGGACATTGTACACAGCTGAAATTTGGCATACTTGTTTCTCGCCATCTGCAGATGTGTATAATGAAATTTTGGTCTCATAGGGGTCAATATTTTGGGGAAAACTTTATTGTTTGATGATAATTCACAGATTTTGCAAATCATATTTTGTAAACACTATAACTCAAAATCGATACATTTTACTTAACTGATATTTTGCAAACTTGTTTATATCACCATATGCAGATGTGTACATTAAAATATTTGCCTCAGCGGGGCCCTTGCTGACTTTGTCAGTGTTCTAGTTTTCTCACATATTACTTTTAAATAAAATACACTCTTTAGAGCATAAATTCATTAGCTTTGAGAAAACTCAAAATTATCAAATTCCACATCTGAACTTCAATGCAAAAACTAATAAGACAGGCAAAAAGAGCGTATCCTGGAATGGTTTACACTCGAGTGTGTAAACTAGAAAACCCAAGGTTGTATACCAGTCTATCCAAAGCACTAGACCATCCGACAAACACTAATAGGTGAAAATCTATTTGGTCTGATGTATGAATTGGTAAATTCAGTCTTTGTCTGAGATGTGTTTCATATTTTGTATTTGATCGTATAGAAATTTTAACGACTACCGAGGCACATTAGGGCTGTGCGATGATACCGGTATTCCGATATATTGCGATTCATTAATAAAAAATATCGTATCGTGATACATTTTTTCAATACCAGTATATCAGCGATTATGTTCAGGCTAGGAATTTATGTTCAGCTTGAGATTGCTCACATTAAATGTTACGTTTATTAAATATGGATGAAAAATTTCTGTGATTGTCTAAACACTAAGAGTTAGACATAGTTTTTCTACTTCCAATAGAGCAATGGAATTAAGCAACCAAGTTTTGTTTCTTATTTTTCATATATTCTGCATAGAAATAAATCTCTGATATAGTTAATGAAATAAGAGAAAAGGTCGTTCTTATTCTACTTTGAAAATATTGCAATACATATCGCAGTACATTTGAAAATATCGCGATACGAAAATTTCACCTAATACGCAGTCCTAAGGCACATTAATATAAATGTTTTGCTGACCGTGGTCGTTGTATACTAATTCCACAATATTTCAAGACGATTTGTTAAAAATTAATGAATCATTGTGGAGTATTTTCGTTATGATCATTATAAATGATAAATGTTTTGGACTGTTTATAAATGATAAAAGTTTTGGACAGGTGAAAATTTCTTCGGTCCTTTGAAATCTTTTAAACTGCCTGTCTGTATTTCCTGTGTTGATTTTTCTTTTTTGTGAATACTGGCATACCAGAAAGCAATATGAACTTCAACTTCAGCGATCAAGATAAAGGGGTTATGGGCGTGCCCTGTCAACAGGGGAAGCTTTACACCTTTCCTAGGCACCTGATCCCACCTCTAGTGCGTCCAGAGATCGGTGTTTGCCCTACTTTTAACTTTGTACTTACAATGTATATATAATTATATATGAGATTGATGACTGTTACCTTCACTTGTTCATGTTAACTAATCATACAAAGATTTGTCCAAATTCTCACTATCTCACAATATTTTAAATGTTTGATGTAAAAATTTAAACATGGCTGGAATAGACGTACATAAGATATTGAGTGTTGGGACTGTAACATGTCAGATAAGGAAATTCTTCATCATGATTCATTGTAATAAGAATTCCATTACAGGTGCGTTTGATTTGTTGGTGTATACAGATAAAGACATTGATGTACCGGAGTCCTGGGGTGAAGACGGACCTCAATTCATCACCAATTCTGAGGAGGTTCGATTGAGGTCCTTCACCACCAGTATACACAAAGTGGACGCCATGGTGTCCTTCAAAAAATAAAACGCAAGAATTTGTGAGGAAGGAAATTTTGTGTTCAAAGAAAGAAGAGACAGATGCAGTTCTGTCTTCTTGGAGCTGGCTCAGGAGAGGTGCTATACATCAGTGCTACGAATCTGTCGGACATCGATGATATGAAAAGTTTCGGATCAACAGGTGAAAGAAAAGAGTGTCGAAGTTATTTTCTGCTGTATGTGTACATCATGTGTGAACTGATAGATAGTGTAAACAAGAGTTAAGGTTCCTGTTTTCAGTTATGCGTTACTTACTGAAATAATGAACAGGGTGTACATCACTATTACATGTAATCTGAATCTCAGCTTTTTGTATCGTTTGCATCATGATGTTGTGATTTATCTTCATGCCCTTTGTTAGTCGCCTACCTGTTAGAATTGAAGGGGAGTATAGGTTTCGTTTTTGTCTGTCCCTCAGTCAGTCTGTCTTGCTTGGTTTACTGCACTTTTTTATCATGCTTTATGGTAGGAAGTAAAAATAATTTTTATATGGGTCGCAACTTGTACATGTACAAATTGAGTTGAAGTTTCGTCACAGTTGAATGATTTGGGACTATATGCAGAATATAATTTTCCAGACTTTTTATTTGCAGTATGTTCTTGATTAATCTTTAACATAGGAATCTGAAGTTTGATATGTAGTTTCCTAATAAATAGATAAAAGAAAATTTATTTTTATTTTGGTTGACTTTTGTAACTGCTATTGTAAGCCTTAGTTCGCAGTTGAATGAACCTTATCAATTTTTTATTTGATGGACTTTTTTCTCCATGCTTTGATTTTAATGACCTGTATTGCTTTTTCAAAACTATTGGAATGCTTATTTTGAAATATATACATGTATATATATTGATGTTTATTTCAGATTTTCTGAATAGATGTGAAAATATCTGCGAGATGTGCCATTGCATGTATCTTTGTTATATATGGATGTAGATTAATGAGAACAGGCCTCAAGACCATAAACTGAGAGTAGACTGAACTCTAAATTTCAAATCCAGCTAACCTTTGAAATAATTTTCATGAACAAATAAAATTTTCAGAATATGTTTGCATTTGATTTCTTATTAAAAACCTGTAGTGTTTTTAAACAATAAGATATAAGTACAGTGTAATCAAAATTTAGACTGGAGTCTATTTTCAGTTTATGGTCTTCAGGCCAGATACGTACTTGTATTTCTGCATTTTATATTAAGCACTTGCAAACAAAATCTACAATACACATCAAGAGTGACTGAGTCAGCATATCAGCCTTTTGAGATAGGGAACTAGTCATTGCAATTGTATAGAGTGGCAGCAAAATGGCAATGCTTCAATGATTTGTATTTGCTATTTACATGTATCATCATATGTGCTTTTGTTTTTAGTCTCCCCATAAACTTTCAAGGAAGCATCTAGTCGCTGTCGTGTCTGTCCCTCCGAGCTTATTTCTCCTAAACCTTTCATCAGAATTATAAATATTCCTTGATAGTAGTTTTAGAAAGGTCAAGGTCACTTGGAACATGTAAACATTCCCTAATCAACAGTTCTTTTTATTTAAAAAAAATTGATAACATTTATTCTTTTGAACAAAAACCTTTTTTTAAGGGTCAAAGTCACTCAGAACATAATACTTTATATAAGGAAAATATATCTTCTATAAAGAAAAAAGTTCCTTACTTCTACACAGTTTTGAAAAGGTTTTGATATTATATCACATAAATAAGTAACAGGCATATGGCTTTCAAACAAAGGTCACTCAAGGTCATTTTTTAAAGATCAAGGTCATTCAACATATACCTTAAATATGAAAGGGAAAAAAATCCACCTCCATATCAACAATATTTCAAGTTAATATTGATCATTGTGCGAGTCATCTATGTAGTTTATGGGTTAGATGCAGTTAGGAGAGCATCTATTTAAGTTTTGCTGATATTCTTGTATTCCAACTATATGTACTAGGGCTGACATTTTTATGCCACCCCGCCTATAAGAATGGCCGGGGCATATAGTGTTTACCCTGTTCCGTCATCATTTGGTTTCCGTTCATTATCTCTGCAACGGTTCAACACATTCAACTTAAATTTGGTATATGGATATGTCACAGGAATATACAGGTCAAGTTCGAAGTTGGTCAGGTCCGATGATATTTGACAGAGTTAGCCCTCTTGAACTTGGAAAAAATCAGAAATTTTTTCGTTTCCGTTCATTATCTCTGCAACAGTTGCACACATTCAACTCAAATTATGGGTAATATGGATACGTCCAGGAATATGCAGGTCAAGTTCGAAAGTTGGTCATGGTCCGATGATTTTTGACAGAGTTAGCCCTCTTGAATCTTAGAAAAAAAATCATCGTTTCCGTTCATTATCTCTGCAACAGGTTGCACACATTCACTCATATTTGGTATATGGGATACGTCACAGGAATATGCAGGTCAAGTTCGAAAGTTGGTCATGGTCCGATGATTTTTGAACAGAGTTTAGCCCTCTTGAAACTTAGAAAAAAATCAGAAATTTTTCGTTTCCGGTTCATTATCTCTGCAAGCGGTTGCACACATTCAACTCAAATTTGATAATATGGATATGCATTTGAAAAACTTTCAATTTCACCTTGTGAAATTTCCTTCAATTAGACTTCACTGTAGGCGGGAGGCAAATTCGTGTCGCACCGACACATCTAGTTGAGTCAGGGTTGTAATGAATAAAGTGGATCAAATTTATTGAATTACTGTCGGTACCCTCATCAGTTGATTCTATGGTAATCTAGTGCAACTCTGTTAATAAATTGCAAAGAAAGTTTATTTAGGAATGTGCTTATATCTTGGTGCATGTATCATGATGCTAGTAGTGGTATACACATTTGATATTTAACAGAATACTAAATTTGTTTTTACAAGATTATTGTTGTTTTTTATCTCATTGCTGAAGCATTTTCAGTCTGAAACGGACTTCTTAAATGGCATAGACAATAGGTCTATGTCTTTTTGATGCGGCATAGACCTATCGCATTTGGCAAAGACGGGAAGCTTTACACCTGACCAAATATTTTTGGCAAAAGTAACACATTAAGGAAAAAACAGTCACCCGCGCATATAGCAATACTCGCACTGGGTCAACAGAGGAGCAATAGAATTCTTCTCTCCAATTTTGCAACTGTTGCTGCTATCGATTTTTCCGTCTACGCTAATCAGAAACATGACTTGCGCAGTGTTTAAAAGACCAGGAAATGTTAATACTAATATCAAACTTTGAAATATATATGGGCACACTTGTTTCACAATTCCAGGTGATGACCCGCTTCACTTTTGACCCAGTTAGTGTAGTGAAAATATAACCGGGAAAATGGCTGCCATTCTAGGCAGTGTTGCTGCTATAATTGATTTTCTCGCAAGTGACGAGGATGATGACGACTTGAAAGATATTTTTGCCTTTGCAGGAGGGTACATAAATTACTTTTTTTTTTTGGGACACCCTGTACAGTGAAAAATGTCAGTAAACGGGTCAAACATCTTCGCCCGGATTGTGAAACAAGTGGTGTTTCTGCAATATTTCTGTTTTTATGACAGTCAGTTTTTAGCTCACCTGAGCCGAAGGCTCAAGTGAGCTATTCTGATCGCCTTTTGTCCGTCGTCTGTCTGTCTGTTAACTTTTCACATTTTCGGCTTCTTCTCAAGAACTGCTGGGCCAAATTCAACCAAACTTGGTATGTATTATCCTTGAGTGAAGGGGAATCAAGTTTGTTCAAATGAAGGACCAGGCCCCCATCAAAGGGGAGATAATCACGAAAATGCAAGAATAGGGTGGTGTCATTTAAAAATCTTCTCAAGAGCCACTGGGCCAGAAAAGCTGAAATTTATATGAAAGCTTCCTGATATAATGGAGATTCAAGTTTGTTCAAATCATGACCCCCGGGGGTACGAGGGGGACCAAAGTTTTACATATGATTATATAGGGAAAATCTTTAAAAATCAAAAGGCATCAGAGATGCTATAGCCGAGTTGCAGGTAACATTTTCGAACTTGTTCTGTCTGGGCAGGTGAGCCATTGCCGGCCCTTAGGCGTATTTAATTTATATAAACAACTTTAGTTCAAAATGTCTTAACAGAATATCAAGGAGTAAAAGTTATCAATTGCAACACTGAAATCATCTGTACAGGTGAGCCATTAGGCCTGCAGGCCTTTATGATACGGTTCGATAGACCTAGCAAAACTGAACAACTTTTGTTATAAATGTCTTAACAAAATTTTTCGAGTAAAGAGTTTATGAACTAGTGAACATTAAATCGTTCTACAGGTGAGCCATAAAGGCCGTGGGTTATATTTTGATACGGTTAGATAGCCTAGTAAAGCTAAACAATTTTGTTATACATGTCTTAACAAAGTTTTTGAGTAAAGAGTTATGAATATTGACATTAAATCGTCCTTACAGGTGAGCCCGTAGGCTTGGACGGATTTTTCCGAAAATCAATAGGGTTCTCACTCACTTGATGAAGTAACAATATCCTAAAGTTCAATTGAATCAGCGTAAACTTTTGAGTTATTGCTCAGAAACCTCATTTCTTATTAATTTTTTTTTCAAAAGTTATTTGGTTACTTTGACCTTTGACGGATTTTTCCGAAAATTGATAGGGTTCCAACTCATTTGATATTCAACAAGATTCCCAAGTTTCATTTGAATCAGAAATGAACTTTTGAAGTTATCCTCCGGAAACCTCATATTTTCAGATTTTGGTGGAGTTTTTCGGTCACTGCGACCTTGACCTTAGACGGATTTGTCCGAAAATCAATAGGGTTCTCTCTCATGTGATATGTAGCAATATTCCAAAGTTTCAATTGAATCGGATATAAACTTTTGGAGTTATCGACCGGAAACCTCATATTTTCAGATTTTTGCTGAGTTTTTTCAGTCACTGTGACCTTCACCTTGGACGGATTTCTCCGAAAATCAATAGGGTTCTCTCTCACATGATATGCAACAATATCCCAAAGTTTCAATTAAATCAGATGTGAACTTTTAAAGTTATCGTCCGGAAACCTCATATTTTCAGATTTTGGTGGAGTTTTTCGGTCACTGCGACCTTGACCTTAGACGGATTTGTCCGAAAATCAATAGGGTTCTTTCTCGTGTGATTTGTAACAAAATTTCAATTGAATCAGATGTAAACTTTTGGAGTTGTCGTCCGGAAACCTTAATTGTTGACACACGCCCACCATCACCAAACCAATAGCCGAGTGCTACTCGGCTAAAAATCTTCTCAAGAACCACTGGGTCAGAAAAGCTTCCTTATATAGTGAAGATAAAAGTTTGTTCAAATCATGACCCCCAGGGGTAATGTGGGGCCACAATAAGGGATCAATATTTTACATGCAAATATCTGGGGAAATTCTTTTAAAATCTTCATTGAACCAGACGAGTGGATATTTACCTGAAAGCTTCCCGATATGGAGTAGATTTAAGTTTGTTTAGATAATGCGCCCCCCCCCCCTTCCGAGGGTTGGATGGGGCCACAATAGGGGATTAAAGTTGCTACTACTGCTCTTGTTAGTGAAGCAGTGCTCAGGTGAGCGATATGGGCCTCTTGTCTAATTAATTGTTCCCAATATCCACACAAGTCATTTAGGGTATTGCAATTCACTTTTTAGCTCACCTGAGCCGAAGGAAATTGTGTCTCTCCCCACTTTGGTGGAGAGACATTGTTTTCGGCCTGTCTGTCCGTCACAAAGTTTGTCAGCGCAACTCCTCTGAAACTACTGATCTAATTTTTACAAAACTTGACATGTAGCAATGACATCATATGTAGTTGTGTATATTACCAGGAAATTTTGTACCTCTAATGTTTGTTGGAGTTGTGCCTGTTTAATCTGAGAAATTTGCCGTAAATCCTCATGAATAACCTTGTTGGTGACCAGCGCAACTCCTCTGAAACGACCGATCCGATTTTTAAGAACTTGATATGTAGCAATTAAGGACATCAAAATTATTACCAGAAATTTTTGATTCTCTAATTTGTGTGAGTGTTATGCCCGTTTGAACTTGGAAATATGCCGTAAATCCTCATGAATAATCTTGTCAGCGCAACTCCTTTGAAACTACTGATCTGATTTATGTATCATGGACATCATATGTAGTTGTGCATATTTCCAGAAAATTTTGATCCCTAATTTTTGTGGGAGCTAAGCCCGTTTGAACTTTGACAGAAATTTACAAAAAATCCTCAGCACAAGCCCTTTGAAACTACTCAACTGACAGCATGGGGGGGGGGAGAGACGGGGAGAGACGTTTGTTTTACCCTCCATAAACAAACTTGATTTAATGTTCACTATGTGCCTATACTGACTCCACCCTGAGAAAGGGGATCAGGTCCTATGATATGGCCATATAGTGAAAATGTATTAAAACCTACACATTTGAGGAAAACTAAATACATGGTAATGTTATCCGTAAAGCCTTGTACTGAAATTCTTGGCCTTTAGTCAGGGGCTCAGGTACTAGGGTGGGGCCAGTATGAGCATATAGTGATCATGTATTGAATTTCCGTATACATGTATATATATTTGAGAAAAACTAAATGCATGGTTATAATGTCCGTGAAGCCTTCTACTTGGATTTTGAAATTCATGGCGTCTGGGTCAGGGGTGCAGGTTCTAGGATGGGGCCAGTATAGCCATATGGTTATTTGTTTGTTTTATGTCGAGAATTTTTCGCTCATATTGAGACATCACCAGTTGTAGGTGAATTACAATGTATTGTACCACAAAGAGACCTATGCTTACCGGGTAGTGCTCATGCAGGGCCGCAGTGAGGGTTCTTTAGCGTGCCAACGCCTGCCGTGACACGAATATAGTTAAACAATGAACATGTATTAAATCTTTTAAAAAGTCTTATACTACTTCCATATATGTACATATATTTGCAAAAAAAAAACCAAAAACAAATGCATAGTTGTGATGTCCTTGACACCCTACTACTTAAATTGTAAAATTAATGACCCCTGGGTCGGGTTCAGGTACGTACTAGAACGATATTGTAAACATATTAGCTTAGAAAATCTCTACTTCCATACATATTTGATAAAAAAAAAATGTATGATTATGTTCATGAAGCCGTTAATCAAAAGTGTGATATTCATGGCCCTGGGGTTCAGGCCCTAAGGTAGGGACAATTGTGACCATTTAGTGAAAATGTGTTAAATCGAAGAATTTTTTTTCTCCACTCCAATACTGTAAAACGAAAATATTTAGCGTACCATTGCGCTATATTTTAAAAGTTGTTTGCTAAAAGGTTTTCATTCACATTAAGGGTCCTCCAATGTCGTGGCCATTCTTGAGTAATTTTATCTCGAGACAAAGATTTTCACTTGTCCAGGGGTCCGTGATTGCCCAACTCTTGTTTTTGTATTCTGTTTAGGACTTACGAGATTGATCACTGTTCGTTATCTTTGCCTTTACATTGTTACTCTTATGTAAATTCCCAAGAGTTAATGTTCTTAGTATGAGCTCTTCATACATAGAAGATAATAAAAGACTCATAAACCATGGTGAAGATAAACAAAAGCGTGAATGAGAAATCCCGAGATAAGAACGGACGATCTATAAGTGAAAAGCAACAAAAAGATCTAAACCACAATGACGGCTACGTTTGTTATTGTTTACCCTTACTGCCCCCACGAAGTTAGGTAGATCGTGCTTATGCGAAAAAGATGGCAACTCCACAAGCAAATTTTGATATTTTCATCAGCACTTACATACATGTAGGGGCTCGTGACGAATTGACCCTTCTATTCTATATGTACATTATATAGAATACTCTAAATCCGCCAGTGCCTTGTCCAAAAGATGCTTCATGCCAATTACTGGCAATTTTGAAAAGTTGTCAGAAGTTAAAAATGTTAACTTATTAACACATTATGCACTGCCCGTGTTATTGTTTCATATTTACAAATCAAATTCATTGAATTTTCTCTCGTTTCATGTTTCACAAATCAAATTCATTGAATTTCTCTCATCGAACACAATAAATTATATTTTAAAGCTTAAATATTCTTTAGAATTAGCTTTCTATTCAATAGTTTACTACTACATTATCTATTGTTTACGAACTATATTTTTATAATAATAGTCCCTGCAATTGAGAATGCCACCCCATTCCCTGTGTATTCAATGAACAAAATCAAACATTATAAAAAAGAAATTTATGCTAATGAGGAGAGAGAGATGAGGGGTGTTATTAATATTAAATAAAAGGTTCCAACCATTCCAAACCGTGTCAAATTTAGTTTTTTTGCTATTTTCATAGGCTATATAATTTCAAAATCTTATAATTCTTTTTTAAAGGGATATCGCTACTTCTATATTTAAGGTTCTCCTGCGCATCTCATTGTACATGTTTATATGTAGTACTTTAACCAAAGAAAAATAGTATTGTGAATAATTTGTGTTAAGTTTAAAATCTCCTAGTACGACTCTTGTAATAGGATAACTGCAGGTTTGTGATTTCTTGAACCTTCCAACAGAGGTCGTTCCGCACGCAAAACGCAGCGCATTATGGTAGTATGGTTTATATGGAGATTCTAAACTGGTACCCGTTGAGCAAAACTGTCAAAAGAGACCAATTTTCAAAAATCTTTATCCTCTACAACTCACACACGATCTAAGAGAAATTAAATACATAGTGATGTAAAGCAGGAATTTAAGGCCTCAACCAAATTGTGTAAATTTTGTGATTCCCGGGGTAGGAGTTCTTGACCCCAGGGTGGGGGCAACTTGGTACATATTATTTAATGTAAAGTAGCGATATGTTTCTGGCTCAGAGCATTATTCATTCTACCTGAGTCACCATATCATACATATGGACTACTCAAGGGAACGACTATGTTCCTTTTGAATTTGGGGTCAAAGGTCAAGTGCACTGGGTATCCAAGTAGCAATAGCAGACAGTGTTGTAGGCTGGTTGACGTTGAATTGCATCCTTTCTTTAAAAATTGTTTAAAGCTATTTACATGTATTATTATAATCCACTTCATATTCTTCCTTTACTAAATAAAGCTTTAAAAGAGTTATATATTCCAGGCGCTTGTTTCATAAATTTGCAAAGTATCTCTATAATAACACATATAGCATTACTTTGCAAAGTTTATGAAACAAGCGCCTGTGGTTATATAGTAAGCTTAATTGTTTTTTTTTAATAGAAATGTTTTGGTTAAAGAAGTTTAATCTATTTAATTGACACTTTGTCACTTGTGTCATATTTATTGTCTGTTATTTTTCAATCATTTGGTGCTTTTTCTTAACAAATGTGTCAAAAGTCAAAATAAAAAAACAAACAACATGCAGTTGCCGTATAAAATTCCTTTGTCTTCATTCAACAACTTAGCGGGGTTTACCGAATTTACTCGCCTATAAGGTCGGTTCGCCTATAAGTCGGACGTGTTTTTTGAGATCATTTTGAAGGATTTTGCCATTGACCCACCTTATAAGTCGGTACAACACTTTTGTCCAGAATCAGTTGACAATTTCAAGTTGCCCCTATTTCAAAAAATATTTTGAGAAATGGTGCCGGTAATTTATTATTGCTTTTTCCAAAAATCAAAATCTTGTCAAATTTTTTTAATTATATCCATCTCTCAGGCTATACAACACACAGACGTGATTAAGTCTTTTCTATCAAAAGTCTACTTGCTTTGGTGTTTTGCCCAAGAAATTCTTTTATTATTAACTGTGTTCAATAATATTTTTTAATTTTCTATGTCCAGACAATTGTCTGGACGAATGATCGTGATAATCGTCGAGTTGTTTAAAAATTGGTAACTTTTTCGCCGCCTAGAAAATACTGATCTCCCTAGGACTCGCCTATAAGTCGGACATAGACTTTTGGACCAAATTTTACTCCACAAAATCTGACTTATAGGCGGTATATACGGTACGTGGCAGTCAGTCAGATCGTTTGTCTAGCATGCAGAAGGTTGGTTGTTCAAATCCAGTGGTGATATGACTCAATTCACAGCTGCAATGCCGAATGCCCGGTATCAAGGTGGTGATCAAGCGTCACGGGTTCATCGGAAATGACCATATAAACGGATGACCTGTGCCACAGTAAGTTGGAACCATCACTGCTTAACAAGTGAAACCCGATCATAGGTCAAAATTTGCTATCCTTCAGCAGTAATGTTACGACTTCATAGAAGTGAAAGATTCTCACCCGGATTCTCAAGATGACAAAAAGAGCTTAGCGCTTTTCAGTACTTCTAAGTACTTTGATTTTTTTTTAACACCAGTATCAACATAAGCAAATATCATCACATAAGCAAAAATTAAATGACGGATTTCTTTTGTATGAAATTAAATGTAACGACATATGCTGATTAGACAATTCGTGCTACTTTTATTGTGATTTTAACAGTGTTCTTATAAAGTACCGCACGCACCTATCCGCCCAGACGTATTGCTAGTACATGTAACTGCATATATGAACAGGCGAAAGTGAATGAAAGTGAACGTGAAAATACCATAATGTATTAAAGGTAATGAAATAGGCATAAATGTTTGACTTTCTTTTATGTGATATTACAAAAAAAATAGATATACATGTAATATAAACTCCATGTATTTATACTAGCATCGGCTTTATAGTTTTAAACTTAGTCATCTGATTTTCATCTCTAAGTACATTAATTACAACATGTTGCAGTACGTACAGTTAAATCACTGTAAATGCAATTATTTGTATTAAGGTTTACCGTTGATAAATGATTAAGCTTTGATTAATATGTAATTTGACAGATAATTCTCGAAGCATAAAAACTGGAAAGGAAGGTTGTCGTATTATTGTATGGGGATTTAGCCGAAACTCTTACATGCTCATCATATCATCACCATTGCATTTGAATTAATTAGCAGATGAATAGCATTTATTGGTTTGGGGTCGCTCTTTAGTATAAACATTGCCTCACAATTGTAAAAATGTTACCCAACTGTCATCAAGGAAAAAGCATCCACGTACTATGGCACATCGAGACCAATTAAAGGGAGAAAGAAGATTAGTGTCAGTTTTTAGATTTCCTGCAAAGGAGGTAATTTATTTTGCAGCTATTATTATTTAATTTAAATTTTTTTCTTCTTCCCATATCTCGAAAATTCACTCATGCAATAACAAAAAAAAAAAAAAATTTAATTCTAATTTGAATATTTTAATACATATATTAGGTTACTATATGTTAAAGATTGATCAAAGATCTTGTGGTTATTATTTTTTTAATTTTCATTTTGTTATAAAAATGACATCTGCAATTAAATTTTTTTTTTTATATTCTTATATTATTTGATATTATGGTTTTGTTATTTGGTTTGGAGGGGTTTTTTTTATTTGATATATATTGGATTGTTATGGTATTTCGCTATTTCTTTCGTTTGTGTATTTAAATTCGATTTTGTTAGTGTGTTTGATGTAACATTAGTGCATAACATAGAATTAAATTAATTAAATCTCTATGGTAATTTGTTACTGTCTTCGTTTGATGTAGTTAAAATGTATGATTATATCAAGTAACCAATTGGCTAGTTCTTATGAATTTTTTTTTTGGGGGGGGGGGATAGATGCACCCTCCAGCTTCCTTAAATCATTGACCAGATGGTATCGTTGCCGCTAAAATATTGTGTGCGCCTAAAATCGTTTCATTGCTGGATTGTCGCTAAAGATAATCGTTGTCCAAAGGAGCTCGTAGCGAGAGCAATCTAAATGCATGATTACCGTATGATGTCCATGAATCGCTTTACTTAAGGTCTGCAATCCAATGCTATTTTTTGCTAAGATATAAACTATCTTTAACTCAAAAAAACAAGATGTCCTGCAAAAATTGTGACGAAGATAACTGACTGAATTAACAGAGATTATTACGAAAAAACACTCCAATCACACCCTGAAACGTATTTCTGAAAAAGCCGGTTTAAGCGCCAAATGCGACTGTGACGGTCACCGCATGTTGTTGAGCCATATCAAGATAGAAAAAACGAGTACGAATGAGCAGTTGAATTTCGCTTAGTTTTGAATTGCTGTTGTTTGTGTTTTCAACTGCCAGCTAGGTTTTAAAATGTTTAAGAACTTAAAATTATGATCGTTGAAAAAGTTTTCGGTCGTTACGTTTTGTGATCGGCAATTGATACATTTATACCGTGTATTGTATTTCTTTCGGACGTGGTGAGAAAAGTTGGCACTTGATATCCATAACAATTACTAGATCCATGGAGAACTTTTGATTCCAGCATGTGAACATACAAATATAAGCAGTGGCTGAACCCGTGGTTATACATTTTGATTTTACTACATAATTAATTTCAGCATTTTAACGTATTTTTCTCCGACTGAACCATACTGCTCTGAGAGATGCACGGATGAAATTTCTGAGCTATACTTTTATGCGAGTAATTTTTATTTGTGGGCGCGGACCAAATGTGTGAAACTCCTCTCGCCACATGGCGAATAAACTTACCTTTTAAAAATCGGCCCCGCGTTTGACGCTGCATTACAGTAATACACATTTTAAGTGTGCGATATTTAATTGTAACAGTGTTATGTAACAGAAATTTTGAATCGTGTTTCTCTCGTAAAGATCGTGTTAAGAGATTTGTTGCGTGTTGAATATAACGAGTCGGGTTAGAAATTGCTACAATTGTGCGATAGGCTCCGAACGAAAAGGGTAACTTGTAGGTGGCGGGCGGAGCCCAATCTTGTGCAGTGTGATAGCTGGCGGAAAGCGTGAGGGTTGTGTATACCGTTTTCCCTCTGATACATGGGATTACTCCCCAAGGCCCGTGTCGACCTTGTCATAAGTCAAAAATGTTAAGAGCAAAGGTACATTTAATAGATGTAAAATTAGAGAAAATTTGCATGTGCGAATCGACGTCCATAACGACGCACGTGGCACATGCAGTTGGACATGTCATCTGATTGTATATTCGGCATTCCTCCTATCACTGGTCCTGACGAGAGGGTGGTTCAAGATTATCGATGTCAATTTCTTCTCACTAGAAGTCAGTCCCATCCATTATAAGCGAACAGGGCTCTTAGGGGGTAATCTCTTCCGATAGCTTCGTTGCCCATGTTGCAAAGTAAATTTACACTTTTTCTACCTAAATTTGAACACGATTTGAAATTCATGGCCCTGGGTGACTGAATTCAACTTAGGGTGGGGCCAGTATTGATATTATATTAAAACAGTATTATAACTTTATAATATTCTCTACCTTTCCATATTTTTGAAGAAAAGCTAAATGATGATTCTGATATGTCCCATGAAGCCTTCAGCCGATAATTGTGAAATCCATGGCCCTAGGGATGAGAAAAAGTGATTAGAATATGGTTCAAACTTTTCCATTTTTCTTGTGTAAACGTCAATAAGGAAATCGTAGCCTATTTTGAAATTATGATAACATGTAAAGTACAGACGGACTCCATATTGAGGCCTAAATGCAATATGGGGTATGATACTCGGTTTACGTGTTAAAGGCCTGTGCATGGGTTTAATTTATTTTTAAAATACAGGCACATCATGTTTACCCTGCATAATAACTTTGATGAAACATCGCATATCTCGGAGTTTCTTCCAGTTCAGGTTAAAATCTTTTTCTCAGTGAGGCACTTTATATGTGTAAAAACAACATCTTTC
>CAJDSM010001297.1:0-14910 GCA_903981925.1 Ostrea lurida
GGGGGGGGGGGGACGTTGTCTCTCTATACATAAATACATTTTGTGTTTGATTTGATTTATCAGTGTTGTCTGAAGTATTTGATAGGTCAATGATCTATATCTAAACGAATATCCATTGGGCCCTATGTTTAAATTAGATGATGTATGTTATTTTGTTCATCTGTGTATGTATATACATGTATGTCAATGTTGATTTGTTACTCTGTAAAACAGAAATAGACACAGACGTATTGTCGTTATTATTCAGATCACTGCAGCTTGGTTTTCTTGCACGTTGATGATTCCACACAACCGGATAAGATTGAATGTGAACCATATCGAAAGAACTGGGCGGAATTGCCTGAAGACCGATTTTTAAGCATCTTCGAGGATATTTTTACGCCAACTGTTTTTCAGAAATGGATGGAAAAGCATCACAAAGAATTTATATCACTGATGTACCAGTTTGAAAAGCAAAAAATCAAAATGTATCAAAATACTGATGACGATGAAAAATTTGAATTCGTATTGTCTTCCAAACTTTCTGATTCATGTAAACAAACAATCAAATACAGTCAAAAAGATATAGAAGACGAAGTGAGGAAAACAAAGGGAATGGAAATGAAAAACGATGGGAAAACCTTCATCATATCATGGTCAAAATTAAAATCCTGCTTTGAGGACATTATGAATGAAACACGTGATGTTGTTGATAAAAACAAAGCATTATTTGAACAGAAAAATGTACACTGTGTTATAATGACTGGAAGATACTCTCAGATGAGGACTGTTCTGAACGAAGCTGAGAAAAACTGGTTTCGAGATATCCCCGTTACTGTAGCGATTCCTATAACCACTGGATCCACGTATGCAATGGGTGCAGTTTACTTTATGAAAAAATTCCCAAACTTCACGAGCTGCCAAGTCCTATATTCAGACCAAACTTCCAAGCTATAAATATCAAGTCAAGTGGTATTATGAAATCGATATAAGTTACATGTACATGGTTGAGATTTAGTCACATGTTTTGCTCAGTTTGACAATCAGTATTATTATTCTCATCATTACCAAGAAACAAAATAATTTACATGATGGGCTAGTGTTGTGTTGTAGTCCCCCCAGCCATCCCCTCTTTCCGGAGAAAATGACTATATAGTAGTCCCCCCACCGGAAAATGGCTATATAGTAGACCCCCCCCCCACGGAAAGCTGGGCTTTAGGATTTTTCCTTCCCCCTTTTATAGCCCAAAATGATCCTACGGAAAAAACCTAATATCTAGATCCCCTCTTTTTAATTCGGTTTACGTTTACGGAGGAATATTCCCATACATATCTTTTCATTCAGGAATTGGTTCTTTTCTTTTATATCCGGAATAGAAAATTCCCTTGACGGGAATTTTTGGAAATATTTACATGTATTATTCATTAAACATCATTTCAGTCATCCAGTGCTATATATAACAATCATGTCTCACTATATTTGATTCATACATGAACATTATACAGATAGAGGTGTAAAACTTGCATGTAAATTCTGCAGTTTAGTTTATTACCTACTCCTGATTGATAATTGCTGATTCCAGTTGCCGCTACTACATGTACCAGGGAAGGAATCAAATTGCTCTCTGCTAGAGCCTCATGAGCAAAATGTGGGATTTTTCAATTAGGTTATAGTATTTTGAGAGGAAGATTTTTCTCACAACTGTTCTCGGGTCATTGATGGATTAATAGATGTGAACATGTCATCGATGAAACACGTGATCTCGGTTATTTATGTTGGCTATTTATCGTTACTATTTATCGTAATCGTAAACAGCTGCACTTTCAGTACTTTGATTTATATATTTTCGTTTGTAAACAACATTTTTCCAAAGAAGAATTTATTTTGAATCGGACAACGTCATCATATTTTATTCCAATACGAAGAATATTCTGGAAGTTTTGATTTTTAGCATGCACTCCTAAAACTTTTTTTTAAACTCACCCGAGTTAGAAAGCTGACGTAAGATATTCTGCTGAACTGTTGTCCATCGGCTGTTCATCTGTAACCTTTTCGACTTCTCCTCTAGTGCCATTGGGTCAATTTCAACCAGACTTGGCACTTGTAAAGACACTTTAGTGAAAGAGAATTAAAGGTACATATGCCTTTCTACAAGTAGAGATATTAATAACGGAAATGGAATATTCATTGACGACTTCTAAAACATTTTTCTCCAAAATCATTGAGCAAATTGCAACCAAATTTGATACAAAGCATTTTAAGATTAAATTTGTTTAAATGAAGGTCTCTACAAGGAGAGATATTGAATACATAATGAATTTTTAGTTGTTACTTTTAATTTTTTTTTCTGGATCAAAGTGATGGTATAATGAAAGTTTTACTCAAACTTGTTTATTGCTAAGAACTGCTGCTTGCATGCATGATCGATTTGGCTCACGGCCCGATTGGCCTTCTTGTTACTTTTGTGTTTCATATGAATATTTTTAAAAATTGTGTGATAAAATCATTCAAGTGTTTTGTCAATATTTTTGAGTATTGATGTGATTTTTTAGTCTTTTTGTGAAATAGATTTTCTCTGAAACTGCATATCACAACCACTTGATATTTGGTATATCACTTTATCTAGGGATCCCATACCGCTCATAGCCTCTTACCGAATTCAGAATTTCGCATGCCACCTTCCTGTTAACTGACTAATTTTAATTAAATAGAACATAAAAAATAAAATGGTCCAACAGACCATCAACCTTTCCAAAGCATGAACACACTCTCTAGACAACAGCTTTATTCACCTTACAGCGGGTTCGGTAGCTCACAGAATCCTTGTCAAACAGCCTACTACCTGAAATCGCCAAATACCCCTACTCTTGAGGCAATAAGCTGACCCTCAGTCTTGACCTCGGGGGTGAACTTCTTCTGAAGGTCAGACCACAATTTAGCATTATATGCAGGTGTTGCGTAATAGGANAATTTAGCATTATATGCAGGTGTTGCGTAATGCTCGCCGACATTCAGTTACCGGAAATGTTGTAACACTGTATCAATTTTGGAAAGTAGCATGATTTTCCACTTTCTGTGGCTGCAAACCTCCCTATGCTGTATTGCATATACGCAGATTGACACACGACTGCATAACCTACCTACTAAGGACGGTAATTCAATACGTGTTTTATAAATTAAAAGAAAACGATTTTTGATGTAAAGGTATGTAAATGTATTTGCAAAACTTTTCAAGAAATAATTTTAAAGAAACACTTCTTTTAAATTCAAGTTTAAATCTTCAATCCAAATAGATAGTGAAAAATAAAAAGGCTTCGTCAGTACAATGTCTAGTGTCACAGGACAAACGAGGATTCGGGACGATCCCAGATCGAGGAAGAATTGTCCTAGGAGAAACGAGGAACCCAGTTTGTACTGGCATATATATAGTACAAATAAGGATCATTGTTTTTCCTAGCACAAACGCGAATCCTCATTCTTCCTAGGGGCTAGGACAAACCAAGGGTTAGGACAAACGAGAATAGTTTACAATAGTTTGAAGTGAGCTGCGTTCGATTGGAGCATTGAAAAGCCATTACAATTCAATGTGAGCTGTTCTTTACTCATGCAAATATGTTCAACAAATCACAATGTTACACTGAAAACTTAAGCGAGCTGGATTTGAATCAGTGAACAGTTAACACGTATGTTCAAGGGAATGATGAGGAAAATGTGAACTGATAAATTTAGTCTTGGTTTCCACCACACTGTAAGATTTTGTTGATATATATAATATTTAGCTGGTTACATAAAGCTGACACCAGCCATGGTTTCTGGTAATAAAAACAACTGCAGGTTAAGATGAGCAGGAAAAAGAATCACTGTGATACATTATTCTTACTGCTGATCGGTATTTTAATTCTAAATTTTGGCAAGATGAGCTCGCTCAGATCCAAACATTTTGATATTCATAAAATACTGTTGGTCGCAGCCCTGTGAGGTCACAACAGAGGATTTATGGTAATTCTCAACATCTGCTACATAGAACATATTGTTTACACTCCAGTATATGTCTCTTTCTGAATGGAATAATTCCGATCACAATTGTTTATAGGTACACAAATCCTACAATACGGTCCTACATAAGTTTTTAAGCTCTCTAGAGACGTGTAATGTTTGCTGAAGTTTCATTCAACCATGTTCCATTTTGAAATAGCTGTGTTTATCCCATAAAGATTTTTTCACACCAGTTCCCAGCGAAATATTTTGGAAACATTCATTATCTCAGGAAATGAGACCTCCAGTGGCACATAATGCAAATACTAATTTAAGGCTCCATGAACAAGGTTATTACACACTATCTAGTAAAATAGACCAAGTTATCATTCCAAATATTTATTGTTCCTAGTTCCCTGTTGGTGGTATCAATCAGACATCCCAGGGGGCCAGGGGAATTATGGAGGATGGAAGTCATGGGAGGCTAAACAATTGGGGTACCCTCTTCATTGACCTTTACACACTTGGAGGTTCAAATCTTTGGAGTCTGCCATTGATAGTCTCTTTTACCACTTCAAATTGATAAGCTCATGTCCTTTATAAAAGCTAATGAAAGATTTGCATTTGTGTCTACTTGGCCCAAAGAGCCAGTTTTGTTCACCTGTCACACTGTTCGCTTGCGATTATTATCTAATGACAATGCAAATTGTATCAATTAATTATAATCATTATCATTCATTATTCCTCTGCACACACAACAACAAAAAAAAAAAAAAAAAAACGCCTCACAGAATCTTCCATGTTTGCCTGATATTTGGATGTCTTATTAGGCAACGGCAAAATAAAATTACAACTTTGTGATTAACGGCAAATTTCCATATTTGTGAAGCAATATGCCATTGCCAGTGCAAATGGTGCTTATTATATGTACCCCAATTGTATGCGAGAGCATGGTTTACGTATGATAAATCTTTAAATCGATGCAGGCTAATGATAAATCAGGTGAGGTTACAGAAACGATCTCCTTTAAATTTAATATTTTGCAAATTATGTGGTCGTTATAATGTGACTATGATTACGTTTGATACTTTGTTACTTCGTCATTTTATATTGTAAATACAGTTGATCACAAGGTCAAATGTCGTCTGTAATGTCCACCCCCCCCCCCCCCCCCCCTTGTTAAACCGTTATCTAAACTGATTTTGACTACGCATTCCTCCATTTATCTGATCAAGGTGTAGGGTTCCCAGCGGGTATTACTGATCAACAAGCGATGTTTAGGTACCTGATCACATCTCTGGATCCAGGGGTGGGTGTTTCTCCTTCTCTTTATTTGTATTATTTGGAGGATTTTTGAAATTTATCGCTTATTTATGTTACAGCTATCAAATGAGGCAAAAAGGACGAAAGTTAGTTTGTTAGTATTGAGGTAAAAACCGTTGGGCCAGGTCTTTAGGTCGATGTCTGCAGGTCTCACCATGAGGCTCACCAAATGACTGTATCATTGTGATTGAATACGCAAATATAAGCTATCCACAAGTCAAATGTTGTCTGTTGTATTTCATACCAATTGATTGATTTTGACTACATATTACTCCGTTTACCCGATCAAGATAAAAGGCTCACAGTGTGCAAGACCAGGGATTCGTGTCCGTCTCTCTTTTTATTTTGCATTCTATATAGAAATTGTGAGATTGATTATTGTATGTCATCTTCAATTGGTCACCGAAGACAATCATGGTTAATTAAGATATGAATTATCGACAAAAACAACTCCAGATAAAACAAGAAATATGTATTCATACTTCTTACATTGACATGACCATAATTGTTGACAGCAGGTATCAAAAGTAGGTTTGATCATTACATTACTGCTTAGCAAGGTCGTCCTGATAGGATTACAAAAGGGGTACATTGGAATCTGTTAGCATTGAAAAAAAGTATGTCTAAGAAAAGGGAAGCTATAAACCAACGTGAAAGTTATATCTTTTCAGGTAAAGTCAGTTTCAAATAAATTCTGGAAATAAAATAGTCACGGATGGGAACAGAACGAGATTTAGATTATTTGATATGAGAAAGTAGGAAGCATTTTGTTTTTAAATTTGTCTTTGTATCAACAAAGTTCTGAAGCCCTAAATATGGAATTACATTTAATGACGAATTTGATCATCGAGACCCAAATTTCATTTGGGATTTTCGCATTGTTTCAAGAAGCAGCAAAGTAATGGCAGTTACTCAAAATGATAGATATGATATAGACTGGATGCAATGTCGCATGCTTAAACAAATGAAATGCATATATATAAAAGTAATCCGGATGGGTTTTGCAACTCTATAACTTCAGTGTACGTATTTCACACATATCATTACTTATATGATTTTCCTTACAGTTCGACAGAAGCAGAAAACGTACTTACTCTTGTACCTTACAGATGTTGATACAGTTTCCATATATAAATCATATACGGTACCAATTTTTATGCACCAGATGCGCATTTCGACAAATTATGTCTCTTCAGTGATGCTCAAACCGAAATGTTGGAAATCCGAAACATGAAAATAAAACTTTATAAAAGTGATCAATGTAGTGCCAAAAGATTGGGGCCAAAACTTCGAAGGATCAGAGCTATGCCTGAGGGAGATAATCCCTAATTTTGATATGAATTTCTAATTGTACCACTGTAATTAAATACATATCCGTATTTCAAGCTAGTAACATAGTACATAGCACCCTCGGAAACCAAACATGGCTACCACTGGTGAACTGAACAACAATAAGGACGTTTGCAATTGTTCCGTTGACCGATGTATCAAAATTGAATATAGTGATGTACAGATTAGAATATTTGTCACATCAGTTATTTTTTCTATTGTATCAGTTATCGCACATTTGACAAAAATTAATCGACTGTTTAAACAATGCAAATCAAAGCCAGAATCGTCATCACTTCCGGTTATTAGCAATGATCATTATCTAGAGTTGAATGACTTAGAAGAATCAAAATATCGACATAAATCAGACCTCTCTATAGCTGCAGAACTGTTTAACCGTAGCTCTGAAAAAATATTGGGACAGATCAGAGAGCTACAGATCCACCCTTATAAAAACCTTCGATTTACGCCGCCCAGAAAGTTGCGCATGATCGAGCGTTCTATCGAATGTTGTATTCCTGCATCATGACGAGTCCATAAATAATAATTCAAAAATAACCTTACACATCATTAAAGTCCCATACGACCTCAAAACCCACAGCATCATGTCATTTCGTCTGTTTACGTGGCCATGTTAGGTACCCGGTCAATTCGAACCCCTGTTTATTTCATACTTAATAAACCAATAGCCCAACAAACATTTTAGTGAAATATTATAGATAAATTCACCCCCAGTTTAGTTGAAATAATTATTCTAAAAGGTTTAACAATCGAACTAAATTCACAGCCTTTATTAGTTTGTTCCTCACCTTTGCCCCTGAATTTTAAAAGGGGGCGCAGACTAGGCTTTTTTAAATAGCATTTTCAATACTCAGCGCTTTATTTCACCTGCAGAAAAATTACAAATTATTTAATTTCCATTTAATCTTCGTGTTTTGTAATAAATCAAGACTGAATACACTATTTATATCGAATATTTTGATTACTAATACCAGCGGGGTACGAATTGACTGGATACCTAAGCCTACATATCTAATTATTATCTAATCTCCCCTCTATCTATAAAACGCGGCACCTTTTGTGACTGCCAAGTCGGCTTCGAATGGAATTATTCTTGTTTTGTCGTTTAGGCATTTTCGAATCCCCTCTCTGAAGCAGTCCCTGTTAGCGTAGCCGCCTGTAACGCACAGGTCCCTGATTTCTTTATTACATCCAAGGTTTCGGTTCAAATATTTCAGGACTCTCTTGTCTATTTCTTGGAAACAACATCTAATAAAACCTCTTTATAAAGTTCAAGCCGTATATTGTGTCGTTTGCACTGTCAATTTCATTATGGACTTATATTGGCGACTTTTCTAATTCTTCTGTCGATGTCTGTCGTAGTTTCTTTTTCTGTATACCCTTTGAACACTTTAGAAAGATGCATTGTAAATTATGACGTCTTGAATGTTCTTTTGTACTTCTCAAAATCCACCATAATCATAGAATATTCCGGACAGAATTCGCTGTTTAAAATACTGTGCACATCGTAATCAAAGCATAATCTAAATACTAGTAGTTTGTTCCGGGGATTCGCCTGACCGACTTCGAATCCACCTAATCATAAAGATAGAAACTAATCAACATGAAATAAATCTGACATTTTTACGGGTAATGCAGGTATAACCGAATTTTAGACGGCAAAACTGCATCAATGCACTCACCCGAAAAAATATGAGATTTATTACTTATCATCTAATTTTATATTACAACAACAAAATAATGTTCATTAGACTTGAATTGATGTTCAGGTACGTGATCAAAAATCACCTTAATTCTGAAAAGGTGTTTTAGTCAATGAGAATCGGCGCTAGGTAATCACTTGAAATAAAATTAAATGATTGCTGAATCACCATTGCATTGTGCGCCTCAACAATAAACTAAATACTTACATGTAATATCTACTGATTTCTGAACTGAGTGTATAACATCATTATATAATTTATATTTAGGCAGATTAACTCAATCTCATCCTAGTTTCGTGGTAGCTCAGTGCTTAGAGCATTCTCTTCGCAACCGGGAGGTCGTGAGTTTGAGCCCCGATAACAACTGCCACTACACCTAAGACGTAAAAATAGGTAGTGATTGCTCCTTCACCAAACGTTCGGCATATAGAATCGAGAATCACAGGTCTTTCGGATATGACCTTTAAAAGGAGCTTGTCATGGCAGGCGTTAGCATACGGCCAAAGAATCTCACTGTTATGGCCCTGAACGCTTCAGCATAGGTCTAAATTTATGGTACTTCGCTTACAACCAGTGACGTCTCAATAAGAGTTAAAAGTTCTCGACGGGACGTAATACAATCAAATAATCAATTAATCAATACATTAGACCCAATTTACAGTCAACCATAGCCGGACCAAGACGATAGGTGGTACCATTTCTACAGATCCTTCCAGGTAGAGAGTACCCGAACGGAATTATGAAGAAGAGTATCGGAATTTGCAAGCGTTAGGTGTGTGAATGTTTTGACTTTAATATACAATTGGAGCAGGAGGGGAAATTAGGAGTTTATTTTGTGGAATAAAAAATAAAAATATAATTCTCTGATTTTTTGTTTATCTAACACTATATGTAGCAGCCATTCACTTCGATATTCTAGCCTCAATTCCTTTGTATGTCTGTGATGTGAAGCCTGGTGACAGCCCTATCTTGTCTTAGATTAATCTAAAACTGCATGCTTAAGGATGAAAGAATAATCAACTATGGAACTTTACTCACTATGGCAGAAAACTGTTACTTACGTTTATGATGAACTTTCCATCAAATAATTATGATCAGTTTGATTACTAGTAATTAAAGACTTTTAGAGGGACATGAACACGTTCTGAGATTAGAATATCAAGTTTTATTTTTCCATTTTAATGTTTACAATGCTTAACTGAGGTATTTCTAATGGTCAGGAAAAAATTGAATGCCATTTGTTCAGTTACAAGATACCTGTCGGAGGTCCGTGTTGCCATACACCCGACTTTGTACATATGTTTTTTTTTTAATAAATATGATTACGTACAATACAATGTTAACTTCCCCAATTATATCCAAGAGGAGCGTTTTATAGCTTTTTTATCCCTGTACAAGGATATGTTCACTTTCCTACCAGTTGATACCTCAGCATAACAGTCCCGTTTGTTTCATATACCAGTACAACAATGATAAACATTAGTCACATCGATTTTAACTATTTTTTTTCCATCCTTTTCCCTATTGCACAAAGTATTATTCATAATGGAGATACTGCACTCCTAGTTCTTTGTTTTGTAAACAAGTAAGTCTCGTGCAGTGTTTTTATTTTCATAGAAATTGGTTAGTAGAAAATAATGTTTAAAACAGAATTGGATAAAAAGGCTAAAATAACGAGCAGTAATCAGTTTAACCGGTAAATCCCATATAGAATACAAAACAAGAGTTGGGCAAACACGGGCCCCTGGACACACTAAAGGTGGGACCATGTGTCCAAGAGGAGTAAGCATCCACTGTCGACCGGACACACCCAACTGTGATCCCAGTGCCCTGATCAGGCAAAAGGAACAATCCGTAGTCAAAAGCAGTGTATGATATAAGAAACATTAAAAACTGTATGATTATGTTCAGAATGTACTTGTAATTTGAAAAAATGTGCTTTAAATGAAATGTTTACTTGCATACTTAACATACCGGTATATAAACAAAAACATGGCACAAGCCTTGTTTATATAACAAAGAACTGGGAGTGCTGTAATAAAAAAAATATGTATCATTAAAATGACATAAACCCAAAATCGCCTCAAGAAAAAGGATTTTTCATTCCATGCTTGAGTCCCCTTCAAAAGATCAAAGTCCCACATTTTCGATAAGTCCATATGCTCCTGACTCTTCAACTTACCAGGACTTACCAGGACGGCATGATCGACGAATTAAAGCTTACCAGGACGGCATGATCGAGGAATTAAAGAACGATTTTACAAATAAAAAATTCTAGTTCTACAGATGTTACTTTCAAATTAGGATTCATCTGTCTTTAATACAGCATTTTATTGAACTCACAAATAATTTTCAAATACATTCCCCGAACAAAATTGATAAATATTTCTTGAAAATAAATTACCTTGTATGGGGAACCATACGATATCATGTTGTATGAATATCATGGAAAGGTTGTAAAGAAGTTCAAATAAAAAGAACTACATTTATATAAATTTCATAATTATCTAAAACTCATATTCCAAATATCATTTTCAGTCATTTCTCTGTAAAGCATAAAATATAAAATGATAAAATTAGCACAAAGCTCAGATGTGTCCCGTTTGTGTTCTAAGTATCCAATCCATCTATATCCTTCACATATTGTCAAAATGTTGTCCAAGTATGTAAAGGATATAAGCCTCAAACTGTATACATTCTGTGAGGGAAAGAACTGATCGAGGCCCTTGTATGATCTTACATAATGTACAGTTTGAGGCTTCTATCCTACTTAAAACATTACCTCCTTTGTATTAATATTGGATAGTAATAGGTAATCCAGTTAAAATGATGTTGTGTTTCCAATAGTACATCGTCTTCATAAGTGTCCTCTCCCAGATAAAGCCCAACAATGCGAAGCTGTTTCTTTTGTTTACTTAATTGGACAGTTTCAGGTAAGTTCTAAGGTCTATAAAACTTGAAATCATTTAATATTCATTCACTGTAACCATTGAATCATGCAAACATGAGTTCCTCTGATGGAGAGTTTGGGTTATATTTTGCTCTCCGTGCTGACCTAGAACATAGAAATCTACGAATCGGTGAAAACAATCAAATTACAATTTGTTCGGAGCTAGATGGCACACAGTACTTACAGTATAAGGAGGATGTATCGATAAGCACCTGACCCAAAAAAATTACCCGTGCCTATCAGAACAAGATGGTACCGGAACGATGTCCAGTATTGGAGTTTGAAAAATACTTAAGTCTAAGGCAAGTATAATTATGAGTTTTACATGCATTTGGCATTTAATGCAGGCTTTAATTGTACGCAAAAACTAATTCTGTTCATTTGTCTATATTTCAGGCCAGAAAATGGCAAATGTGACGCACTTATACCTGAGACCACTCAAATAAGTACAATCATCTTCCTGGTATGCAGATGCAGCCGTTGGTGTTCATTTTACAGAAAACCGTCGCCAAGCTATGTGAAAAAGGCAGGATTCAAAGGCATTTTACAACCATTATCTACGTGCCACTGCAGCCACAAGACTGTACGACGCTGGACGTGAGATTGAACCAATCATTACTGAAAAATCCGGACATAGATCATCAGCAGTTCGTCCATACAAAAGAACCCAAGATGCCCAGCTTGTGAAAATCAGTGAAATCATTCAAGGAAGTGAAATGTGGAGATGTTTCTGAATGTGCCTCTGAATCAAGAGAACTTGATTCATATAGAACATAACAATTTGTCTTTCAAATTGAAGTTCTAATGTGATGTGTGGTAACGACCAATGATTTTCAGTGTGGTCTCAGATTATGTTATTTATATCAAAATTTAATTCTGTCTTTTTATCCGTTTACCTGGCACTGTCCAATAAGTTGAAAATAACTGTCCAATAAGTTTAATAATGGACACAATTCTAAACTTATTGGACATGTACAGGTAACTTATTGGATTGTTTTTAAATTTACATGGATTTTATGCTATATTACAACCGAAAATAACAAAGGATTGTGTAACAATTATGTTTTAAGGATTCCTTCTAAGGCGTTTGGCGGTCAGTGTAAATGTCAATATTTTTCCTTTTTTTTTATTGTTGTGATGACGACATTTGTCTATCATTATCAACGCTTAAAATTTACGTTTTAGTTAATTAACTTGCATATATTTTCAATATTTCCGGATTGACTATTTTGTCCATTTTGGGTCCGGTAACTGTTGTTTGCGCCTTTTGAGTATTCAACAGTCACGTTTAAAGGCAGCATTTCGTAAATGTTATGGTCGTTAAAGAATTACACAATTTTAGTTTGCCAGTGTGACCTACCATGGAGTCAAATGCTGTCTGATGTGTTATCATAGCCATTGTTAGGCCGTTTTTTCACACACTGATTTGGACTAGCGGATTGTTCCGTCTTTACCTGATCAAGACTATGGCTCGCGGCGGGTGTGACCGGTCAACAGGGGATGTTAACTCCTCCTAGGCACCTGATCCCATCTCTGGTTTTCCAGGGGTCCGTGTTTGCCCAACTCTTGTTTTTGTATTCTGTTTGGGAGCTAGCGAGATTTATCACTGTTCGTTATCTTTGCCTTTACATTTATTTACTTACTTCATAAAAAATTAGCAACATTAATTTTGAGGTAAGGTGTTGTCTGTTACACTTTGGCTTTCACATACATGTATTACAAATCTAAATATAAAAAAATAAAGAAAGTTCCAGAGTCTCACGTGACGTAAAAGTTAGGAAGCTACTATTTTATAAAAAATGATGATGTGAATTGTGCCGTCCTAAGAATGAGAAATTAGTCAGACAAAAACAATTTATATTAAAGTATTAGCAGAAAATGAATGCAACTTTAGACCTAATTAGATTTAAATATTTGTGAGGTTCTTGTCATCTGACTCTTCCCAAGGACAATGATTCACAGAACGCTTTGGACGACATAATAGAAGGACACGGGAGACTAGGAATGGGATACCGAGAATGTACAATGTTCGCCCGAGGAAGTGGACTCTATGGATTTGTTCGCAACATCTTCGGTATGACTCCTTTAATGAATGGATTAGCAACAATCCTCGGCAGAAATTCTTGTTAGTGTCGGATTTGAGAAAAACATCAAAGAAAATGAGTAGATGTGATGACAATGATGATGACATGACATTTGAATTCAAATTATCAAAAGGCATATTGGATTCACATTTACTAGGCATACTAGATGTCAAGAAAATCATGGAAGATGAGTACAAAATGAAATGGAAATGAAAGAAGTGGTGAACATGACCTTTCTTCAAGTGCAGTTGGAAATTATTGAAACGCTGCTGTTTTAAAAAGATGAAGGCATCAGTGTGATGACGTAATTAAAGGAAAGGAAGAGATGGTTCGGCAGACAATGTCCAAAGTGTGTTTTATAATCGGTGGATACAATACCATGAAAGCTAATCCAGGGAACGCTTCAAAGAAGGAATGTTTACAGGTAAAACCGTGACAATTCCGAAAGACGCTGGATTATACTACGCATGGGGGCAGCTTTCGCCGGTCTTACAAAGGATTTAATCTGTCGTAAACACGAAATGACATCTAGAACATGACGAAGAAGATACACAAAGCTGTCTTGCTGTGAAATGTACACTGTAGATCAAAGCGGTGCATTAGAAATATAAATTGACAGCTACTCGGTCAAGGAAGACTGTCTATGGCTTATGCTACCAGGTGTTGTTTGTTTTTCTTTAGGGAAATGATTTCCCGACAGTCTGAGATCAAAGTGGATAATGATATTTTAATTTGGAAAGCTGGTGATGTTGATATCTGACTGTAAGCTTGCTTAGTCCAGATGACAAGGACTCAAGTACTGATAAGTATTTTATTCCGATCAACGTAAAACTGTAAACAAATACAGAATCATCAGTAATTATATAAGTAAAATATAAGCAAATAAAGATAGCCATTCCATATTCTTATACTAGTATCAAACAACCTTACATACACGTATGACTAGTAACACATTGACCTTAGATCATAAATAACCCCATATTTAATCAACAACACAAGTTCATCTCAGCTAATTCATTTACAATCAGGAAAATTTCAGCAACGCGCGGTTTTACTATATGAAACATAGTACTGCTCTTTACAATTCCTTTAATGTACAAAGAGGGATAACTCTAACTTTCCGCTAATTCAACACGATAGGTTTCTTTTATACATTCGACAATTACCTTTCACAAGTAGTAAAGTTATAAAGTTCAAATAATGATAAAATGTATGAAATATCAAGTCGCAACTTGCATAGGAATAATACAAATAAATATCAACACATCACTACACGTGGTTCGATAATGGCGCCGTGTATGAACATAGCACATAGCAATGTGTACATCACAATCTGGGGTTACAAAATATTGCAACTATATCTACAGACAGCAAACAAGATCTGGGATTATAAACGTTACTAACAGTCCAATGCTCATTGAATTTGATATAATCATAAACTACGTTGTTCTCCTGTATGCCGCTATTAGATCGTTAAGTGTTAAAATTGCTTTGTGTCGTTGTGCAGACGATGATGCTGGGCGAAGTTTGTGTATATACTCATAAG
>CAJDSM010001298.1:0-26813 GCA_903981925.1 Ostrea lurida
TGTCTGGGGTTGTGAAGTAAGTCATTACCCTTGTACTTTTACAGCAGCAATTGGAAAACTAAAATTGGGAGAGTGGGGAAGTCTTGTAAATTTTATAAGATAATTAACAAGAAAAAGATGGATTCCAATGCCATTAGGCCACACCAATTTAATTTCTTGGGGTCTAATATTCTTGATCTTGGGATTTTAGAAGGAAAAAAAATTACGGCAGACGCGAGCGATTTTCATAGTTGTTGAGAATAGTGAATCAACCCGGTAGCACAGGCAAGTGTAAAATAGAGCCGAGCGATAACTAGTCTCTTTGGCAATAAGATGTCATTTTTGGCCCAACTTGGGGCGTTTAAGAGGATCCTCCTGCAAGAGGTTGGATTTCAGCGTTGGTCTTTATATCGGTGTTATACATGAGTGGTTGCTGACTAATTAGTTTGCTATTGGATTTTTTTTGTTGTCGCTTGTTACTCTCTTTCTGTTAACGTATCGATTAATTACCAGCTTCTTTTTTTATTTTTCTGCACTTTCTTGGTCTATCATATAACTGTTGTCGTTCCACAGGATTCTAGGTTTACGGAGCTCAACACTTAAAAGTTGAAATGAAAACAGAAAAGCTGGATGAGCGTCGAGGAATGATGCGAAGACTAGGACGCACAGGGTCGCATTGGAGTAATTCTTGCCGATGCGGATCACTTGGCTGACGTTTTTTGGATATCATATGGACTAGTGATGAGAATGCTGTCTACAGTTAGTGCGCCGGTGGGAGTCGAGCAACTCAAGCATTGTTAGCGATTTTGGTTTGCTTCATCCTCAGATATAACATATTTGTTACCTCTGTCGGGAATGAGAGGAGTTTTCGTTGGATACATTGGCTTTCTTAATACAATCGATACTGGCCCCTCCTTGACATTCGTAATAACATACATTTTCTACCTATTTGATTGATTGAACCCACCCCAACACTGTAAGGAACACTTAAAGTATAACGGCTGTAGTAATCTGTGTTTAGCACTAAGACATAAATGAAAAATGCTTGTGCCATACGGTTGTATCTATAGGATTTATTTTTATTCTGTTTAAAATAACAATCAAATTTTGCTAGTGTCAAAATACACTCTACTCATATGGGAGTCGTGATTTTATTAGCTTAATCATTGCTTATTTTTGACAATGCTTTATTGTACTAACACACAGCTGATGTAAACCATACAAATATCAATTCCTCCTAATGCCATTCCGCCAATCTCATTATTTGCAGCAGGCATTAATTTGTTGAAGATATGAACGTTGGGGGGGGGATTCATATAATTCACTATCATTTACTAAGTTTTAATTTGACCACCTTATTTAGTAAGTAATGTAAAATTTTAACCGTCTTACACTTTTTGACAATAGAGACAAAGTGTTTAACCCACATAATTAATCGAATTCAGACGAAAACTCGTTTTGGTTTATTATTTTAAGAGTGTTGTACTTTTCTATAAAATAATTTGGTTCACATAGAAAAAGCTCTTTGAATAGTTAAACTACATCTGAATATAGTTCCACCTTTTGCAGTGGTTCTTCTCAAAAGTGCAATTGCAAATAATTTATGTCGGACTGCTAAACTTCAAATATATAGGTTAATTTTTTCTATTAGAGAGATGTTATTATGCATCCGAGGAAAGTGGTTAATAGATGCAAAGAAATATCAGCTATAAGCTTAATCCATTCTTCGTGATGAACCACTAATAAATTACATACCATCAGTCAACAACGATCGTGAATGTTGTCTCGTATTCGCTAACAGTGAAGAGACATACTCACATGACAGCTCACGAGACTGATGTATAATAATTAAAAATATTTGGAGATTTAACGACGTTTGAGAAATTTATAATTATAGAATACAATGGCTCCGCAGACCATGCTATGACTCATATGGTCTTAACTCATTGCTAAATGTAGTAGTTGTACTAACATTTGGAGTGTTATATAACAAGAAATGTATGATGCGAATTTGTTAGAGTTAGAGTTCTCTAACTTCTCATTATAAATGGAAGATTGCGTTAGTGTTGTTGTTGTATATGGTAAATGTAAGAACAAAATTACCATGTATTACCATTGGGTATGAGAGAGTTGCTCTGCTTCTGCCTAATTATTAATAGAACTACTAGTAGTCATGTACAGCAGTTAACACAGGAAATGAGGGCTCTAAGAAGATGCTCAGTGGAAGATGGACTCTCTAAGCTCGCTAGAGCAGTCACTTATATGATGTCTATTCAAGTCGGATATAAAACATGCAACACATTTACACAATTACAAATGTTTCGCAGAACTCCTACTGAGATTATAGTATTGTCTCTCTAGGACAGACGTTGCACTAACAAGACTATCCCTTTGGGTAGGAGGGTTGGCTTTAGAATTATATATATTACTATCATGGTTAGTAAGTTCATATTGTATGATTATAGAGGAGGATATTATTATTAGTGAAGAAGATAATAGAGCCAATGCTTAAAGAATACCATACATTGAGTCTCCAGTTATCCTAATTTTGATTACATATATAGCATTTGGAGATAAAAAATTAATAACTATCTGCTATATGTTTTTTTGTATACAGATCCGAGCAGCCGAATCATTTAGTATAAATGTCTGGAACGTTAAAATTATGGTTAAATTTATAGAAAGTATAAAAACGAACAAACTAACAAGAAAAATTCTGCATTAGAAATAATAAAACTGACTTCCTGATAATTGGATATATTGCATCTTCCATTCAAGATTATGTTTTGATAATTTGGATATTCGGCGCCTATAATAAAATACGATATTCAGAAATGATAAATGTTTTTGTTTTTGACTCAACACGTATGCGTAGGTGGACTTAGAGTTATCTCTCGCTTATACTTGATCTTGTATCGGGATGCGGAGGCGACGCAATGTATGGGGCGGCTTGGCGTTGCTGGAGAGAACTGACTGCTGTAAAGTTGAAGTAATTGAGGACTGTGTGTTTTGGTGTAGTATGATATTTTGTTAACGTGTGACATACCGCTGGACATAGGAGCTTTTTTTCCACTAACAGAATATATGACAAGGTATCTATGAATCGAGCATGAAATATATGAAATCAAGGTTAAGATGTTATACTCGAGATTAATTATATGAATGCAGCCTTGGGCTAACTTTGACCTCGCCATATCATGCTCTCATACAGATAGTAAACTTGAGTTTGGTGTTAGGGAGGAGGAAAGATGATGAGGAACGAGGGTTCTATTGTGACAGAGAGGAGTTTATTGAATGTAAACAATAAGAGTCATAACCAATTCTGAATATCACAAAATGAGCAAAGACCACAGTGTGTCTGGTTGGGGTCTGACACTGTTCAGCCGGCTACGATGACCCCTCAATCCCATAAACCACTCTACGAAGGTTTTGTTTGCTTTTCAAAACGGAAAGCACCCAGCACATCACACTCGCCCGTGCTTCGCGCCATGCCCGCCATCCACATCAGATGGCAAATGAATTAAATGTGCGCAGGAAGTAATTAAAATTCTTCCTGATAGTTACCCAATAGTATAAATATTTTTAGTAGTATAAGTTATCAGTAAGTAGAATAATATATACTACTTATTACTGCTATCAAATAATACAATTGGTTACTCTCAATATCCATAAATTCGCGAACATAATATTTATTAGCTTATATATCTTTAAATTTTTAATAGGCACAGATGTTTAAAACACACAGCAGGTCTTATAGAAAAGAAATCATATGCCAAAATAACATGTAATACTAGAAAAATTATATTTGTTTTTTATGAAAATTATGTAATAGGAATAGTTAGGACAGTGAATATTGGCCACAATATTTAAGAGCTCGAGTCTATTCTCAGTTAATTGGTCTTGATGTCGAAGATATTCAATGTTATCACTATCTTTATGGGTATACTTAATTTTAAACACAAGAAAATGAAGACATCAGCTTATCTTATATTGCATTGTTAGGGTGTTTGGGTTTTATTTCAAAAGATAAAACATCTAATTTTACATATATTCAGAAACCACTACAGTAAGAAACTGTATAACACCCTTTTAGTAGTTACTTGATTCTGTCGAGATATAGATCATGAAAGAATTATTAATTTTTGTCCACTCTAAATTCAAGTAGGACTAATAAATTATAGACTTCCAGTGGCAATCTGCTTGTGAAGTCTGAGTAGTGCTCTATGAGACATTTTGTCGCAAAAAGGAAAGGGAGGGGTGGCGGTTGTCATTGAAAATGGAGCGAGCTACAGCTTAAGGTCTGGAGATGAACGATCAAAAGCTGGGGGGCCCGGCAAAAACTCCCCGGAAGGCTCTCAGGGGTTTTAGTGCTTTTAAAGTTACCTTTATCTGTTAGATCAAGATATCAAAATCTATACATTATTTTATATAAATAAAAATACTTTACTTATAGGGATTTGTTGCCTTAACCGCTTCAACAGCGCCCCAACCACCCCTCCCTCCCCCCCACGCCAATGAATAATCATTGAAATGCTGTAATTATGTTTTGGTCAATATTGCTCACATATGTGTAATTATTCTGGGGATATGAGTCCGGTTTTTTATAAGGACTTTTGCAATCAAACCATACTTCTATATAATGTGGATTCTACTTACCATTATAGACTGTTTAATGGGCTAATTAATTTTTTCGAATTATTTTATGCAAGGCTCCTCATTCAAACAAGACGCTCTAATCTAGAATGTCAGTGTTGTTAATGTGCCCATTGTTTTCTTTAACGCAAAATGTTATCTCATCAATGTAACACAACAAAGGCTGATGAGGCAATTAAAATTTTCATTGACCAAATAGAAACGGGGGAACCTGAAGATCAGCGGCATTGCTAAATCCAAAAAAAAACAAAAAAAAAAAGAACAAGTGGAAAATACAAATGTCGTCCAAAAGCTCTACAGCATTATCTAATGTTTTATAGTATGCCGACATGAATAACATTTTCTGAAAATCTGAAAACAAGGTACGAACATATACAAAATGGTGAAGGGGGGTGTGGGAAGGGTGATTATATATTTTTCATAATACTTTACTTCATCCGGCGAATCACATAACCTGCTATTCATCGAAAAGATGAGGCTCATAGGAATATGTATATATAGCGAAGAGATTAAAGATAAAGTTATGAAAGTAAACTTATAAATAATATATTCTAGAAATATATCATTAGAGCCTAAGGGCTGACATTCCGTATGTCTCAGATTATAGAGTCACTGAAAATTTGCATTTGTCGGCTCCACGAGTACGTAGAGGTGTTTTGTAAAATTCCTAGCGACGTAGAATTGTATGGTATGCCCCTAACATACTATATAGGCAAACCGGGTTATGTCGCAGTATAGAAAAAGAATAAGGGTGCTAATATACATCACTAAATAAAATGAACTTAGCATGGAAGTTTTGATGTTTGGCTTTGGAAATTAGGTCGTAATAAACAAACAAGTGAAATTGCTATCGTAAAACAATATGTCTCTCACGCTTCAAATATTACGCCGCCTGAGATGTAAAAATTGAAAGAAGATGATATCCGAAACGTCCCTTGGCGAATGTTGCTGAAGTCCTTAGCCTGCGCATTTGAAAAAGGGGTTATCAAGTGACAAGGAAAAATCTATGAGGGCAATTCCATTTTTTCAATACTTTTACCAAAGAAGGCATAACCTTCCAACCTTGTGTTTGACTTGACTTAGTCCGTCAACAAGAGTTCTAACAAAAAGGTAATTTAATGAAAACGGAAAAGTATCTGCCAGGATCTATTAAAAATGTCCTCTGGATGTATTTTATTTTTTAAGAAGTCGCAATGTGTGTAGTGGTGTCTCTTGGATGACACGCAAAAAATATGCAGGAGTGAGCTTTTGGTGACAAATATGTGGAAATAAAGCTTTCATCACCATAAAAATAAAAGAAATAATAAAAGAAAAAAAAGTAGTCAAGGTTGTGCTACTTGTTTCTTTTGTATCTGTTTGCCTTTCAGACTGTTGTTTACGTACGAGCACTTTTAATAGAATGTATCATAGGTGGCACGAAATACACGTAACTATGTAGGTAACACCGTGGTCTCTATTTGGACGTACGGTACAGCTGTGTGGCTAATTTGGTTAAATACAATATATAGCTCGCGTGTGACTCACTGTTGTTAACTATCAATTTTTTTTTAATTTATGCATGGCACATTTACACAATTATATTTTCTTCGTTGTGGGGTTTTTCTAAAAAAATTTTATGGGTGGTGGTTGGGAAAAAAAGTGCTTCCGACCCCCCATACATTTATTTCTGGAATAGCCCTTACTCTTCATCAGACTCCTGTTGTAGAGCCATCCCTTCTGACAAACTGCCTTTGAATTTATCCTCTTCCCTCCTTCTGCGATCTCTAGACCTGCTTCTTCTACTCCTTCTCCTGTCCCTTGATCTACTTCTGTCATACCGTCTGTACAAAAAAAAAAAATGAATAACTTCTACATATAGATTGGAATACTGACATAGCTAAGTAAGTACATGTATTCAAAAGTACCTCTACCTGCTGGCAGACTACCTGTAATATACATAATAAACCTACCCCCGTTCAGTAGATCTGTGTCTTGGTGACATTCTGTTTCTGTCTCGCCTGTCATCTCTCAGTCGTCTGTCATCATCAGGATGTCTTCTCCAGTCATCATCCTCTCGCCTTCGTCTCTCTTCTTCAATACGCCGTTCTTCCCTAAACCTCTCTCTAGCACTCATTCCATCTTTGGCTCTGTCCACATCTCTGGCTCTCTCAGAGCTATAATTTAAAAATAAATGTAGTTTCCCCCCCTACATTTTCATAACAGTTTAACATAGTGAAATATTTAATAAATGTTAAATCATCATCATCATCATCAACATACCCTCTTTGAATTGGAGATCGACTTCTTCTCTCCCTTCCAATAGATGAAATCCTGTCTCTGCTCGGAGAGGCTCTTCTGTCTCTTGACCTCTGGTCCTCTCTAGAAGTGTGTTCTCTCTCTCGAGACTGGTATTCTCTAACTTCACGTTCCCTAGAATAATGTTCTCTACCTCTCTCTCTTAGCTCCCTATCTCGAGATCGTCTCTGCCTTTCACTACTTCTTTCACGTCGCCTTCTCTCATCCCTTCTGACGGCTTCTTCCGATTCGGAGGTTTTTCTTCTATCTTTTCCTCTAGGATCAGAATCTTTCTTGCTTATCTTATTTGACCTTCGGTTCTCTTTGGACATGGGCCTAAGTGGGGGCATTTTTCTTGTTGCTTGTTCCACAGATACAATTTCACAATCAGAGTCTCCACTTTCCTCCTGTACCTTCTCTGTCTCCTTCTTTTCTGCCTCTTCCTCTGCTTTTTGTTTTTCCTTTAGAATATTCTGTAATATATGCCACTCTTGATTTTTCTTCTTTTCTTGTACTGTTTCTTCATAATCAACTTCTCCCTCTTCCTCTGAATCAGTCCCTGCATATCCCTGAGCTATCAGATCCATTGGATTGGAATTTATAATATTCCCATTGCTTTCTGACTGTAGAACTTCTTTTAAAGCTTCTCTTGCAGCCTCCAGCTTTTCCAAATCAACCGAATCATCAATTTTCATCTTCTTGGATGAGCGCCCTTCTTTTTCATTTCGACTAGACTTGCTCTTTTTCTTCTTGTGCTTGTGTTTCTTCTTCTCTTCTCGTTTCTCTCCATGTTTGGAATGTTTATGCTTGTTTTTATTTTTGTGCTTGTGTTTATGCTTTTTCTTGTCTTTACTGATCTGGAAATCTGTTTCCACTTCTTCACCCATTTCAGTGTCCTCCTCAACTTCTGGAACATTAGCATCACTCTCATCTGTTTCATCCTCACTACAACAAAAGTATTTGTAAGCTTCTTTCACATTGGTTATAGGGAGAATGACAAAGAACAAATCAAAGTTACATCATTCGGCCAACCTCAGCTGGTTCCAGCTGGAACCTACATCATACCTCGGCTGTATGATAATACTTGATATGCGTATCTGCCTTACATTTGTGATCTGCCCGCCTGTTAACCACTTAGAGAAAACACAGCGCTTGCATAAAATAGTTCTTGCATAGTCCTTAAAATAGATTAAATTCAATAATTTGTTGACTTTACACTTCAGAATTGATGCTAACCCTGTTTTGAAAGAACAAAAAAAAGAAATAAACCAGTGTAAGATATTGAAAGTTTTAAATGTTGGTCAAGATTGTAGGTCAACACATGCAAATAGCAGTTTTCTTCTCAATGGTGCTTTACGTCACACAGCCGAGGTTAGTATGAGGTACGAATATTCTGAGGTTGGCCGAATGAAAGTTACATGTACTTTGAAATCCACTTGCACTCAAGACACAAAGACCAAATTTTCTAAATCCAGTTTCTGATAAAATATCATATCACAATTAATTACTGGTATGTTAGTTAATTTCTTTCTTCCTATCCGGATACTCAAACCACCAGTACATACATCTTCCGTGTAAAAATTAGAAATATATATATGCATAATAATACATCATCTTGAAACTTACAAAATAATGTGATGCATGCATTATGAATTTTTTGAAATGACGATGATAATCATCAATTTAGTGTGAAATTGAATGGTGTCAGTTAGATTATATGTGGATAAGGGAAGACTTCAGACGATTCATTTCAAATGTGACCTGAAATAATATCGAACTAAACCATGACTAGTGCTGTAAACATTTACCCACATACTTTTTACAGTAGTGATGGTTGATGATCGGTTATAATCAAAAACTGATCGGTTTACCCTTTCTGATTCCGTTTATTGATAACAAAATTGCAAATACATGTAATTAATTGGAAGTCTGTAGGAGCCAAAAATAAAAATGGCATATACTATGATATAGCATGGCCCGGAATTTTTCCGTCTTTTTATTAGTTTATTCCAAAATGGTGAGCTCTAGTCAATAGAAGTTAGTCTTCCTGTAATTTATTCGTTCCTAAGGAAACATTCATATATAGAAGATCCAGAAATATTTTAACAACTTTAGGGTAAAGAAAGGTAACCTTTCTTAATTTCATTAAAATCAATTATTAATCGACAATTGATCAGTTTGATAGTTCCAACTATAAAGTGATGATTATGCACAGGAACCGGTAATTTGGTCCTGATAATACTGATATTAAAAAGGACTTGTCTCGAATTTTTAGAACTTGTATAATTTATATGAAAAAATTTTCTTTTATAATATCGTTAAATAAGGATACCAAAACGATAAAAAAAAATTATGAAGCATATTTACAGAGATAATTGCAGAAGATGAATCTCCAAACGGCAATTATGCTATTTCAATTGGAGATTTTATTCGCCAATTTTCCTGGTGACGTCATATACGACAATCCTCGGGAGAAGGAATGATAAACAGCTGGCGGTCAATTAGCAAGATAATCTAAATTATCTTATCAATACATACCGATTTAACTCATTATTGAATATTTATTTTGTGATGTAATGAATTAAGGTGTCTGTAATTTTACTTTTAGAAATTCTAAAGGGTATTGAAGGCTTAGAACACTCGCTAAGACAGAGGTTGAATTTCCGGAATTGAAGTGGACAATGCGTCTTAAATTGCTGATATGTTGAAAGATATTTTAAATCATAAATCATTGATGCTAAATAAGTCTTTAAATCAATGACAATATATTTTCAACAAATCGGTTGTAAAACGTAAACTCGTAACACTAAATGCGCGGCTCATCAAAGACAATGAACATACGCATCTTTCAAAACGCATGTGACCCGAATACACTAAAATCGACAAGGGATATGGAAGACACTGTTAACTCCAAAGATCATATATTACTTAATTCAAAATAATAAAGTTTACTTGAAAGTGTATAAATATTTATTTACCTTTTCAGCAGTTACAATGAACGATATATTTTCACAACAGTGATATAAACAATGTCTCCGTTTTTACACGCTATAATTCCGATGGGGATAGCTGCAATTAATAAACGTGTTAATTTGCTGTTATTTGGAATATTTCCACTTTGTTAACGGCATGGATATAAGACATGCCTTGTTGAATGTGGACTGCACCACTTTTCTTACACGACTGTTCATGAATAAACCCAATGACTCCGATAATCGAGGTGACCAAAATACCTACAATTTAATGACTGTATAAAATCAAGGATAAATAAATACTATATACATATATGTGTGATAAATTAAACTTTATAAACTCTTGTCTACGTAATTACTTTTAGGCAATGAATTTTTGTGTTGATTCCCACGTTTACCTTTCATTTTCGCTAGACGCGTGACTGAACCACGGATTATGGAGTATCATATCAGACATTTTTTTTTTTTTTTTTTTTTTTTTTGAATATTTGATATATAATTAGAATATAAATCGCTGTAAAATTTTCAAGAATTGAACCACAAATGCCAACGTTTAGTGTTAATGCGAGTACATCTCGTATACACTGCATAGACATGGCTACATAGAGCTTGCGTTTTCCTTCAATCTATTCGTCGTATTCTTATTAAACAATAATTGTTTAGGGCTTTGATGGTAAAGGAAAAGATGATAATAAATGTATTATTGATGGAGAAAGAGATCCATGCATTTTTCCACGTCACAAAATGCATAACAGAAAGCGCAAATCGATCAAAATGGTCTTTTTCTCTATACTCGGCAGTTACGAAGAGATTTGTTCATTGTCGTAGTTGACGTCACGGCATCACGTTGACCCGCTATCTCATTAGTAGAGATTTTCAAAATCGGATTGGTCGATTTGAACCGACTGAAATGTTAATTTAAACCTAAAATTTTAATTTTTAAATTATTAAGATTTATTTTATATATGTATCGTGAATAAAGCCAACTCAATTTCTAGATTAGTTTCGAACATGGGACTAAGTCCTTTACAGGTCTGATACTATACTACCCCCTATACAAAAACACGTGTTTTTTTTTTATAGGGGTGGTATAGTACATAGACGCGCTTAATATTCATTCTCCAACCAATTACCGGTTCCTGTGTTTCCACAGAAATTATTAAAGTTGCCATTGATTTTAGAAGAGGTACAAAAAAATACATCTACATCTAGAGGATTCCTTTAATTCTACTATTCACATCATGAGATAGTTCACCGTAATTGCGTACAAGTGTCTCGCACAATTGGAGCTTACTGTACGATGTCAAAAACCTAATCTTAACGTTTTACAATCAGGTCATGACAGGGCACTTGATCCGACATCACATGTTACAACGTTAGAATCTGTCCAAAATGATGAGAAAATTCTGTTGGCTGTTCTAATCTGATTATCACACATAGCATAATGCATAACAATTTTGTCATCAAACTTTCTTTCATATCAATACCACAGCCTCACACTTTGATTTAATACCTTAACTTCCCATTGCGATAATCAGTCGCCATCTTCGTTTGCAAGACGTCCGGGATAACGCTAATCACAGGAGACAAAAATATGTTGCCTCCACACCGTAAATAAAAGTTTTGAACGTACTTATAAAGCATCAAAATCAATTATATATATATATAAAATACAATGATAAAATTTTATTTTGCGACTATGATATTTAGTGAGTTTTCCTTTGTCTCCTTTTTTTTTTTTTTTAATTTTCTCATTGGTTCTAGAATAGATAGAATACAAAAATGTAATGTTAATATTTTAATGATATAGATCTATATTCATTAAGAAAAAAATGTTAGAATCTTTCTTGAAATATGTTGAATATTGATTGAATATATTTTTGAAATTAAGTCACGGGTTTTCGTTTTCTCTTCAACTAGTCTGATATTAGCAACCCTTACTATGACGTCATAAAGGAAGTCGCCATCATAGTTGACAAATCGAAATAACAAGTCACCTGCCGTTGTTTACATTTCTTCCATCGACTGCTCAAGTTTTAAAGAAGATGAAATTCAAGTTCAGAGAAGAGCATACATTTGGTAATAATTTGTTTATTTGAATGTTTAATGCTTTTTAGCATGAGTGGCGTCTTGCAATGTAATTTGTAATATTTTAGAGATCTTTAGAAATTGGCTTATGTTCAGCTGATCGGATAGAAGTGTTTACGAAGAGGGAGAGTTATAAAAGATTTTGAATGTTTGAATTTGATAAAGTAAGATAATTTAACTCATTAACTATTAAAGGAGTAGCTAATTAGACCCAGTTGTTTATATGAGATGAAGTAAGTGAGTAATACAGTAAGGTTTTAAAATGCTTATTGTTAGTACCATCAAGTATTGAGACAATTGCCATAATATTGTAAAGCAGTAAGGTAGTTTTGTGAGCTGAATTTGAAAGACTATTTGGTAAACAGTATCTACAGACATTGGTTGAAAATATAACAGCTAATTTATAGCCACTAACTAACCCAAATTTACAGAAAAACTGCATTAAGTAGATTAAAGGTGTAACATTCAGATTTATTGATCGATAACCAATGTAATGAGAAAAGTATTTGTGGAAAAAAAGTAATTGTTTTGTGTATGATTTAGCTACCTGAAGGCTATGATTATGAATCTATGAAACTGAATGGTAATTTAAGAAGTTATTATTCAACATAACATGTTATGAGCATGATGATGATCAATTAGTTTCAGGATACAAACGCAATTTATATGTAATGTATTTATATACAAATAAATAGCAGTTTATAGGATCATGGTTTGATGTTCTATCAAGGTTGTATGAACCATTCAGATACTGATAGGTATACTGATACTCTATGAAGATATCACTTTCTAGAAATTTTTCTTTTCCAGTTTCATTAATAAATACAGTGTGACTGTTGGACCAAGTGAAGCATGATTTATGGTCTTTGCATAATTGTAATTTAGTTAAGTATGGTTAGTTAGAAATATAAATATATATTTACTTGGAAACATATTTTATTTATTAAATTCCCTTTGTGCTAAACGCCTGGTAACATCCAAATATTAATGGCGGGATTGATGAGGATAACTATATGATCAGCCTAAAATTAACCAAAAAATTTAATTTGCAAAAAGGTAAGCGCATGTACGGTAATGTACTCGTTCATCTACCAAGTCATACTTATCTAGTTTTCTATTGATAATTATGTAAAACTGTAATAAAAAGAATTTATATTATTGATATGAACATATTAGTGTTTGAATCACAAATTACATGTCAGAGTTATATATTTGTGACAGTTAATAGGTTTACTCGAATAACTGTTGATGCAACTAATGAAGAAAACAAAATGGCGGTGCCCGTATGGATCACAAAATTTTCCTTGAACGTATCTTTTCTTTTGCTGAAGTTGGCTTTTTTTTTTTTTCTTTACATACATGTTACCTTTACTCCTTTAGAGCCTTGCTTCGCGGACTGGCCTGCCTGTCCAAGCTTCGCTTGGTATAAATTGATAATACACATAAATTACATAGTATTTTGTAATCTTCAACAGGTATATGATAAAATATAACATATACACCCAAGCAAACACAAAGTTCTATGAAAATAATAGTATATTAAATTTACTGTTTCTTTTGTATTTCACCATTTTCATATGCATATCATGGTTTATAAAGATTTTACACTTATTCCTCTTACAGATAAATGTATGTAATGCCAAATTAAAATATAAATTGTTGCATTTTGACTAACATCCAAGTCAAAAATAGGGAAGGTCTATAGAAAGTGAATTATATTTTTTTTCAAACTTTATTTTTTTGGGGTACTGAAATAAACATTTTGATCACAGTCTTTGTTAAAAAGAGCTAATTTTTCACCATTCATGCAACTTTTAAATGTGAACTACCAACTAAGTAATTATAGAGGAAAATTGGGCATTGGATAATTTCTCCCCATTTTGTTTTCACAGTTCTTCTCCATATTCCATTCGTCCTTTTTTTTTTTTCTTTTCTTTGAGTGTTTTGTTCAAAGGTCTCTACTGTTATGATCTGAACAATATTCTTATTATTCTAGGGTAAGGGTATATGTATATTTTAGGGTTGACCAGGTTAGTAGAAAGGCAACATAATAATGATATAATAAAAAATAAAAACATGATTTCCAAGACAGGCTCTCTATGAGTTGCACTTTAGTATTTAGCCGAACAAGTACCAAAATTAATATCAGTGTTGCTCTCTAAGTCTTGCACTAATATAAAAAATTTCCATTATCATATATATGCATAATAATGATGCCTTAGCAACCTATTGAGATGTGTAAGGTTTTAATAACATATTTAATCTTTTTTTGTAGAGCAAAGAAGTGCAGAGTCAACAAAGATTCGAGACAAATACCCAGAGAGAATTCCTGTAAGGATTAAGATGTGTTTCTTTTTAAAGTTTAATATAATTTACAAATGATAACCAAAATATACATAGCACAGAAATTTGCAATGCACATGTACCATGGATCAAACAATTCCCATTCTAGACTGTTCAACCATCGATCTACACAAGTCCAAAAACTTCCTTTTATAATGAATCAGGTGGAGATCTCGCCATGTTGTCACATGCTACATGTTCATTGAGAATGGAGATGGGATACAGTCATTTGATCATGATGTAAAATTGAGAGAAATTTAACATACATGATACACATTTCCTTTAGATTATTTGATAAATAAGATTACAGTATATAATACTCCTGAAAAAGTAAATTTAAAAAAAATTGTCATGACTTGTATATATATACTCAATGGGCTTTCAACCCTTTGGGATGTATTTTTATTATACTACTATCTGTATAGTTTTATCTATTTTTGGATTATATGTATGTGTTAGCGTGTGTGTGTCTGCATATGTGGAGGGGCGTTTCTCACATTTTCACCAGTGTGAGACTAACTTTACCCATATGAGACAGCCATGTGAGATTTTTCAATCTCACACTGCTGCGACGTCATTGATTGTGACGTCATATGTTTTCAATGATTTACGTTACACGGTGAAGCAAAAATGTTTTGCATTTTTTCCTTTAAATTTCAATTTAATATGGCTTCCTGGTGGACAGCCTCAAGTTTTTAGGTCACTCAGCTGAGTAAACTCAGGTGACCTATTGCCGTTGCATTGGTTTTCGGATCGTACATACATAAACACACGAACAATTTTTAACTGTCTTACTTGATAAGAGCCCCGAGTACTATATTTCTTTTCAAATATAAAAGCCTCTTTGGGAGCAGTGGCTAGCATAATATTGTAAATTTCAGGTCTCTCTGCCCCCACTGGGGGGGTGGGGCAAAAACTGCCACAATAAAGTGACCAATTTTCAAAAATCTTTCTTCTTTACACCGGACATGCCTGAGGAAACTAATGCATAGTGATGTAGAGCAGGACGGCCTCTACCAAAATTGTAAAATTTGGTGAATCCCCGGGGTAGGGGTTTCTGACCCCAGGGTGGGCCAAACTTGGTACATAGTGTATATGTTAAACATTTGAAAAACATCGATCTTCTTTAATGCTATTAATAGTAAATTAAAACTAATGGATATTTGGAATGAGCAGGGCAGTTTTCTATTTATAATTGTAAATTTCGGTAAACCCTAGGGGTAGGGGTTTTGGTATTAGGGTGGGGCCAAAATGGTGCATTGATTGAAATGTGTTAACAATTGAGCATTTTAACTTCTTCTTGATAACACAGTCCAATTCTTTTCAAATTTGGTATGGAAAGCATATTTTGGACAAGGGGCAACATCAATTGTAAATTTCAGGTCTTCTGCCCCCCTGGGCCTGAGGGTGGGCAAAAACGCCCAAAAGTGACAATTTTCAAAAATTTCCTTCTTTGCAAACCACACATGTTTGAGAGAAACCAAATGCATAGTGAACTGTAGAGCAGGAAGGCCTCTTCCAAAATTGGTTAAAATTTGGTCCATCCCCGGGGTAGGGGTTCTGAACCGCAGGGCGGGGCCAAAACTTGGTAACATAGTGGTTTATTATAAACATTTGAAAAGCATCTTTTTCATGCAATGATATTATGTGGAACTAAAATGGATATTTTGAAATTGAATAGGGAACCTTTTATCAAAATTGTAATTTCATGATCCTAGGGGTAGGGGTTTAGTATAGGGTGGGGCCAAATGGTCATTGAAGAATATGTTAACAATTGAACATTTTTTAAAACTTCTTCTTGATAACCGCCAGTCAATTCTTTTCAAAATTTGGCTTGAAGCTCTTTGGGACAAGGGGCACATAATGTAAATTTCAGGTCTCTTACACCCCTGGGGTTGGGGTGGGCAAAAAAACTGCCAAAAATGACCAGTTTTTCTAAAATTCTTCTTCTTTACAACCAAACACATGTTTGAGGAACCAAAATTGAGCAATAGTGATTTAAGAGCAGGAAGAAATTTAACAATAAATATATGTAATTTTAATGTGGATGACTCATCAAAACTTCCGACCCAGGGGGTAGTAGGGGTGAATGACCCTGGGGGTGGGGCCAAACTTGGTCAGGGTTGGCAAAAAAGCGGTCAATACTAGTATTGACCGGGCGGTGTCAATACTGGGAAAACGGTCAATACTTGGTAACTTGAGTTACTCTCAATTTGAATTTATTGGTCGCATTATTTGTACCTTTATTATTTGCGTTATCTTTAAAGTTAAGAGTTCATTATAATGATAAAATATTCGTAATTCTAAAGCATCATAAAACCACTTACAACACTTAAATAAGCATTAGTTCTGTTAATTGGGGAAAATCTCACTGTGTAAAATCAACAGCAAACTTTGGGCTCATGAACAAAAGAGGCACGGGACTAGTTAATTAGTCCTAAATTTATTTCTATATTTCCTAATTCCTATAAACTTGAAAGTCCTAATATTTTCCATAAGAGTATTCATCAGGTGCCTATGATACATGGGTGTGTGGTGATGTTTCATAACAATAACAGACACAATTGCCATCCTGGACCTTGGTGTGTTTAATTAACATTGTCCATATACTGTCCCCAAGTAATCTCTTGCTCCAATAAGCATTGTCTTTACAACACATTGTTATCAGCCCAGTTTATATTTATTACTAGATCACAGGTGCTTACTGATCTAGCTGTTATTTTGTCCAGGTATAAAGCTGAAATTATTCTGTCTCTCTTTGTCAAAACTTAGTAATTCTACCTGTAACCTCTAGTATAAAAGTAATGGAATAGTATAGTACTGAAGATATTCGTCCACAGTTATCAAAATTAACCAAGTATATTATCTTAAACATGCAGAATATTGTCTCTGAAAAGTGCCTACATGTACATCACGTATTTGCCTTGAAACAGTTGCCCATTAACTAAAAAGTTATAATAGGCGGATATCAGCTTAGAATGAGAGCTTTGATAAGTCAGAAAAGTCATACAGCCTTTTTAACCAGTTATAATTAAATGACATCACATTCATATAATTATTTAAAATCATGTAATTGATCTTATAAATACATGCTTTGTAAAAAAGCTGTTTTTTGAAAACGAACTATATATCTATTAAACATCTTTTATTTTTGCAGAAAGTATTAAAATTGGGAAAAGACACTTAAATTTCAATTGACCCAGTATTGTACCACTATTGCCATTTTGGAAGTATTGACCGGGCGGTTATAACGGTTAAAACCGCTGGTTAACCGGGGCGGTTTTTTAACCGCCCAACCTGAACTTGGTACATAGTGTTTATATGTAAAACGATTTGAAAGCATCTTTTTCAATGCTATTGATATTAACTGTGAGTAACATGAATATTTGGAATGAGAAGGGGAGTCTTTTATCATAATATACCCCCCCCCTGCAACAAGTTGGGGGGGGGGGGGGGTACTGGGTTACTGGAATTAGAATTTGTTGTCATACTGTCTGTAGGCAAAATGCTTTCCAGACTTTTAGTGTTAGCCTTTCCTAATGAGTCCCATATCATGCATATGTCTACCATGGGACAAAGGTGTTTCTATAGAATTTGGGGTCAAAAGGGCAAAGGTAAGTGCACTGGACATCAAAAGTAGCAATATGGTTTCCGTTCCAGAGCATTATCCTTTCTACCTGTAGAGTCCACTATTTCATAACATATATACACTCATGAGACAAAAGATGTTTTTCTTTATTGAATTTTAGCCTAGGTCAAAAGGTCAAAGGTCAAGCTCAACTGGACCATTAAAGTAGCAATAATGGTTTTCATTAAAAATTCTTGCATTGTGTTGAGATTGACATGATTAAATCTTCTTGTGTATATGAATAGGAATCATATGCATGCATATATTGAAAGAATATTAAACATGTGAATAAAATACTCTGTATTGAGACTTAAGAATGCAATATGCGAGACGTAATCTGTGTGGGCTATGATACTCAGGGGCTATGATACTCAGGTGACCGTTAAGGCTGTGGCCTCTTGTTTAGTGTACACTAACAGTGTACACAATTTCATGGTATGCTCCTTCTGCCTGTCTAATTCTAAATCCTTCAAAGCTCCTGATGCACTAAACAGTGAATAAAATGAGAGCGCTATAATCCTTCATTATTTACTCGTGTGGGATAGGGAAATTCCACCTCTGGAACAGGATTCGCTGTCTAGGACTCAGCAAAGCCTCGTCTTAGACTACGAATCTTGTCCCCTTGATGGAATTTCCCTATCCCACACTCGTACTAGTCTAATGAAGGATTCTATTAGTATCATTGAAAGTGCATTGTATAGATTTTTTGAGTTATGTAGGAGGTCTTTGAATTTTATAATGTTCATTTCAATATTTCCACTTACCTACCTCCTTAACTATTTTATGAGTAGAAAGAGAAAATCAGTTTTCCAGTTTATTGCACAATTTTATGAAACAGGTAATTGTGGAGAAAGACCCCAAGTCACAAATTCAGGATATAGATAAGCGCAAGTTCTTGGTTCCTAATGACATCACAGTGGCCCAGTTCATGTGGATTATCAGGAGGAGGATACAGCTCCCCTCAGAGAAAGCCATATTCCTGTTTGTAGGAAAAGTCTTACCACAGTCAAGGTAAGAAGGAGTCACTAAAGGCTGACAATTATACTGACACTTCTCATTATCGAGGACAACCGTAAATCAATATTGATCTGTCAAAGACAGAATGTTGAACTTTTGACATGAATTTTCTTGACTCAGATTCAGTATTTCCTTATTCTGTTTGAGGAATTCTCCAGTTGTTTTGTTAAGGAACCTAATTATTACTTTTGTCTTGAGCACAAAGTACAGAGAGCATAATTCCATCTCTTGTTTTAAAAGAGTGATTTCCATCTGTCCTTGCACTTTCTTATATTTTTCAATTTGACAAGAATAAATGTCCCACTTTTAATGACTTAATAACATGTTTGATGAAGAAAACTATTAAATTACATATAGAACTTTTTGATGTGCAATATATAAAGGTTACAAATCCATATTATATGTACAGTATGTGAATATCAATTTTCATTTTAGAGATGCATGCACTCTGGTACCAATTAAAAGCATCAGAAATGTTGCTTTTTCTACCAAAACAAATTAATATAAATTCCACTTTCAATATTATTTTCCTGTTTTCAGTGCGAGTATGGGACAGGTGTATGGAGAACACAAGGATGAAGATGGTTTTCTCTATATTGCATACAGCGGAGAGAATACATTCGGGATGTGAACTTCTGAAAAATATCAGCAAACTGTTTCATCATGACAATGTTTCTACCTAATTTTATGTTTCATCTCATTATCCATTATGTCAATTTGAAAAAAGAAAAAATGGATTTTTAGTCTTAGTATTCCTAGATAAATGTGACAGTCATATCAATTGCTCAAAAGAATTCGGATTTTCGTCTCTGAATTTAAGTTTTTACAAGTTATTTTTGGTTGCATAGTTTTATAGCTTAAACTTGCAATGTTTGGTTAAATCAAAAAATGTACAATTAGCATTTTAAGTAACATTCAGTAATTTGAATTGATGGAATTACTGATTTGACTTTGTATTATTTATTGTGTTTTGAATTTTGTTTGCATTGGCAAGTCATCTTTGCCATAAAGTTCAATCAGATAACAAAACAATGTTTTTCTGTGTTTAGTTCTGTTAGAGTAATTAGTTTTGTTTAGTTGATTTCCATGCAGTATTCACATTACCATTTGTAAGGGCATACCCTGCATACTCAATTTTGATGCATTGCCAAGGGTTTAAAATTACTACGCGCAAATAGGTGATCCCTATAGCCGGGCCATAGTTTACGCTATGGTACCTGGCTAATAATGTAAAATCTGGGAATGTATATTTTTTGGTGTGAACTTTAAAATAAGTTTAAAATATTCGAGATTAAGTTTAGAAGCATCATGTCGGAAATAACATGATCAGTAAATGCAATCACAGTTTACTTTTTATAGATCCAGGTCTCAAAATCAAGCTCATTTAATTTTCAGGTCTTTGTTAGCTTGCTTTTCTGGTCAGGCCAGCATTTATTTTTTTTCCAAGTTAAGTCTGTGATATAGGTAGGGCTTATACTGCAACATTTATAACTAAAACACAGGTAATGTAAATGAACCCTTCAAACTCGTGGCAGTTTTTTTTTTAATTTGCATTTTTTGTTCTTTATGTTAGTGTTATGTGTCTATATATAACTTCTTGATAAAATAAGTAATTGCGAAATGTTTAGAAAACAGGTTTTTTGTGAAGTTTCTCTGATTTAAACATGCGTTTCGAACATCAGTAAATTGGAAATTTAAAGCTCATGTTTATTCATTTGTGATATGTTTTAATTTTCTTCATGTGTAATTTTTTCAAAGTTTCATCATAGGAAATGTAAAAAATAATAATTGACATTTGGCATAATGTATTTTATGCTTGATAAAGTGAGCAAATAAAAATATGATAATAAAATGCATTCTTTCTTATGATTCAGCACATGCAGTTATCTCCCTTGAGAGAGCTCTTTTGTTTGAGTGTAAACATGCCAACTGGCGTTATTGACTGAGGGTGGTGAATCTGATGATCGTGATGTAAATTACATTGCAGAACTAGCAGACTGGCAGGTTTAACACTTTATCATCATAAATACCTACACATATAAGGTCTAGGACCTTTATTTGTAAGCATGGCTGTGTTCAGAATTTCCTCTGCTGTCAACCGATGTGGAATGATATTGATTGACGGTTGACTTGTTTTCTGGAATGTTATGACCGTTGCATATTTACACACGTACAACATAAGTAGCCTACAAGATAAAGGGCTATATTAGCAATCCCAGATATATATACATACATGTATATGTACTTGATATCACTAAACATTGATGACCAGGGCCGGGTCTACTCCTCCTGTAGACAGTTCATCCCTTGACCGATCTCCAGTCCATGTCTTCATTCTCCAACCCCTTACCTCTCCCACTTTCCCTTTACCCCGTCTACCTCCATATTGTTGTATTGAAGGGGATGAGCAGATAAACACTGGTGCCACAATTCGTAATTAATTTACCCGACAGTATAATCAGGTTTTTGTGTAGTCTCCATGTGCACTGTGGAGTAGTATATATACATATAACAAGTGACACCAAAATAAAACGCAATTAGGGTAAGTTTAACATTGACAGAATACTATACTGCAAGAATCGTTCTATACCAGAGAGTGGAAGGAAATAAAGTTATTTCAGCACTGCAAACAGATGTGTAGGATCGTTAAGGGATAAAATGCATCAGACCAGACATCGTGTATTTGAAACCCCTGTTCTTGTTGTTCTCGAGTATTAAAGAGAGAGATATAAAAAAAACAAGGAAATATATAGTCTTGAGGGTGGGGATCTCAATAATTTATCCAAAATATTAAACAATATCTGAAGGGTGGGGTAGTCAGACCAAGGAGCCTCCACGATAAGTGTTCATGAATTTGTCTCAACACGAAGAAACAAGTAATACATGGTTTGAGGGTGGGGATCTCAATAGGTTTTCAAAGTATTAGCCCATTTTGAAAGCAGGGGGCGGGGGGGGGGGGGGGAATCATGACCGCCAAGGGTCTCCACCGATAAACTCAATGAACGTTCAAGCTTTCTGTCAACACAGGTGTTAAAGGAGAATATATGGTGCCTTCAGATTAGTTTACAAATCCTGCGCAAGAAGCAGTTTCGATCCTAAACTTTATCTCCCTATTTTGGCCCCCCTCTTTGACCGGGGGTGGCAGTGGGGTGGGGTGTTTCATTTAATACAAACATTGATGCTTCATGTATTGCCAACTTGTTTGCACCAGCATGTTACTTGGACAAGGCATTTAGAACTTGTTTAAAAGATGATTCTCCACAATGAAACGATGAAAATTTGTCTGTCCCTAGTTGTGGCCAATTCCTGACCCCTGGGGCCACCATCTGAAACAAGACTTGATATCTTCACTATATACTAAATGCATATCCATGTTTATTGTGACAAACTCTGCACTTGCAGGTTTTTGGAGAAGGAAGACTTTTTCAGATAATTTCCTAATTCAAGTCTATATCAAACCTCTAAGCCACTATTGGGTGGCCCATCCGTACACCTGGGGGCCATGATCTGAACAAAACCGTACCCATGAGTAGGAGCTTTCAGATAAAGTATCCCTCGCTTGCTGGTGCAATGGTTCGTTGAGAGGAGGGAGCTTTCCTTCATACATATTTGGCAATTGTTAACAATTTTGATCCCTATATGTGGGCCTCACGCGTCCCCCCGGGGTGTATGAATTTGAGACAAACTGTGAATCTCACTAAATGTGACTATACTCAGAGAAGCTTATATGGATATGATTTAGTTTTCTCTGGCTCGTGGTTCAGAGAAGATTTTTAAAGATTTTGGCTATGGTAATTTCGACATTTTACTTTTCGTGGATTATCTTCCCCTATGATGTGGGTCGTGGGTCCTTCATAAGTTGAGACAAACTTTGAATTCCCCTTTTACCCAAGGATGAATCTGTAACAAAGTTTGGTTGAATTTGGGCCCAGTGGGTCTGGGGAAAGCAGCGAAAATGTGAAAAGTTTCGGAACGACGACGACGGGAGCACAGCAGGCGATCAGAAATACTCACTCTGAACCTGTTGGTTCAGGTGGAGCTACAAAAGTGTACATCGATGAGAATCTCATTAGAATGTATAGCTGGTCTTTTCATATATGGACAATTGGGTACCTTAGGGAAGCTCTCCTTGCTCGATAATCTCTGGCGTGGGCAAGTCACTGACGTTAACACGTAAGTTAAACCATAGGTACGTGTCAGTTAGAATTTCAGGGGTACACCATCTAAACTCCAGGTAGTGCTTAAAGTGCAGTTAAATAAGATGTGATATGATTGAGATGAATGCAAAATGACCCCTACGCACCAATTTGTTGTGCAAATCAGCTAAATAGCTTATTTAAGCTTTTAAAATAAAGCATTATATCATAAGGATCACAGATTCTGCCATTTCATCACCGCTCGGATGAATGCATAGTCAAGTCCTAGAACTGACTCCTTTGGCAAAAACTTTAAACCTTGTTGTAAACGTACTCACCAAGAACTTCCAATATCAAAGTGGGCTAACTAACTAAGACAATACATGTAGTCTGAAAGACAAAAACCACACTAACAGACAGTCCGCCTGTGCTATAAAAGATACTCACCGTTACTGAGGCTTGAAGCTTACTCTTCCTCAATACACTTGTGTCTGTACCAAGAGGACAGAGCAACTCTCATCTCCTGGTATTTGCCGTGAAGAAGAGTCTACAGATGTTTTGAAGATTAAAAGTGCAGCACCTGGTGTGTGTTCAATTCATGTCTCCAACATTGTTATGCTGTTATGTCTTGCCTAATAAGTTAGATTTTGGGACGTGAAATTTCAGTCAAAGTCTGTTGTCTGACTTGTAGGAAGTCCTAAAAAGGACTTGACTTTTGAGTTCCTGCGAAGGCATAGGTAGATCTTTTAGTCAATGTTATCATTTGACAAAAGTCTGGCATTATTTTACTGTATCCTAGAGATATGCATAATTTAACCAGTAGCCTTAAATGTTTACTCAATAATTTTCAGAGTTAAATTTCTCCAAGAATAAATAACATTAGAGCATTGATTTGAAAATTTCAATCAATTTTTTAGTTGTGTTCTGCTATGCGAAAGGTATAATAGGCAATCAATGGCATCCCTCCAAATTACCTTAGGAAAAGAACACTGACTTCACAGTTTGAATCAACTTATTGGAGGTGAGTATACACGGTAAAAACAAGAGAGCTATCATTGCTAGTTGTACAGGCACACACTACTGATGTTCAAGAAAACTGTAGTAGTGGTTTTGATAGTATCCTTTGTTCAAGGCATGAGTATGACATACTTACTTGTCATACCACACAGGATAACAATGTCCATTCGTTTGTCTCTCTTGAGGTTTGCTTTCGTATTTGGCAGATGACTGGTATTTCTGCATAGCACAAGTTGCACCTTTATCAGCAAGATTTTCTGTATTCATCTCCAATCTTCACTCCCAGTGTATAGGCACTTCAACACCTTAAATCAATTCTTTTTGTAAAAAAAAAAAAAACAAAAAAACTAGAAGATACTGTGAGTACGACTTGAGGTCAGTAGACTTGGGAACAAAGAAGTGATTAGCTCTCGGCACAAAATCCATGTTATATACAAACCTATTATAAGTCGTTGACTTGAGCATCGAAGTGTCTAGGTTATACAGAGGTCATCGAAGTGTAGAGTGATACATTGCCTTTCATGGCTGATACACTATATGCAAACTATAATCCATGGTTAGAAAACTTATTACCTATGCCGTTAGAGGTGCCAAGAAGTCAAAGGTATCGATGGTCATAAAATTAGGTAATGAATGTATGCAATCATCTGTTGAATACGTGATCACCATCATTCGCTTAGATATATGGTATGGCTACGTCAAGAGAGCAAGAAGTTATAGCCTAGACTACGAATTAACACAGCGTATACGGACAGACAGACAGACAGAGTTGCTGAACACATTGTCGCGATGATGATGATCTATGTTCCAATAAGGATCGCCTATGGCAAAGTAGAACATACAGTAGTGTCATTCAATATAACACGACCATCAGTCTTATAGTGATACACCATATGCCAGAAATATGGTCATGTCGGCTACTTCAAAGACCAAAAGTTATGGCCCGGAGCAGGAAATGCTTGCACAAACAGCAACGAGACAGCAAGTGATTCCTATATGTACCCCCCCCCCCAATACTTGATGTTGGGGGGTAGTTATAAAAGTACTTGTAAGAACTTGATTAAGTAGTTGTGTCCAGATACTGATGAATAATGATATGATACTGCAGTTTATACTTTACATCTCCATTAATGATATGAGAACAATTTGGAATTGTCCAACCACAAATAGCTGTCATTCATGTGTGTACTTTCTTCCACAATAGTTTACGAAAAGCAATTGTTCTATAATGATCATGAAAGTTGTTCCTATAATATATATACACAACTGCCTTTCAAGTTTGTTCTGTCTTTCTGTAAATATCTTTAATTATTTGACATAAATAGTTTATTGACAAAAAGAAAACTAATACATCAAATATTTCAAAAATCATTTCTTTTTCAAGGAATAGCTTAACCTATCTAGTTTAATCTCTGCCTCCTTGTTCATAATAAGCCTTTGACTTTCCAATTCCTGTCCTCCCTGATAACATTATTGGAAACAATAGCTCATTCTGTTTCCTTCTAGTCCATTTTTCATCCACTTTTCAACAACACCCCTCTCTCATATTGGAATAGATATGCGATAGATCTTTGAATACTGTCAGTATCATTATCATGAAATGTTTTCTCCCTACTTTATTTTCATCCTAATTTTTTCGATGGGCATTCTTCAAATTTATTCATTGCCCTATGGTTTGCGAGAAAAACATACTAGCACATTCGTGTAAGGATAGCAGCGAGTCATGTTCTATTGCAGGTAGTCAGATAGGCTCAGTTGCTGGAGCACATGACTGGAAATTCAGGGGTCTCCCCCCCCCTTCCGTATTCGAATCTCGGTCTGGTTCTTGTGCATTTCCTCCCTTATTGTTACAGTTGGTGCCATTAATACCCTTGTCCTATACTGTGCAGGTGAAGGTCCATTCTTCTGCACAGAGTTGTCGGTCCTTTTCGAGAGAAAGGACAGACAACGTCTGTGCAAGAGAATGGTGAAGGTCCTGCCAGAAGCAAAAGAATCGCTAGGGTGTGTAACTTCAAGCGTGAAAAATTCAAAGGGGGAGGAATGTAGTGATCTGCCAAGTTCAATCATATCTGGGCCATATAGCTCAGTGGTGGAGCACATGGCTGGAAATTCAGGGAGTATAGGAGTGTATGTCGAAAACCTTTGTTCTTGTTCATGAGTAGATTCTCAGTTTCCGAACGAGGAACACAGCACGAGGGATCCGTGTTCGAGAACCCACCACCACGACAGGGGCTAAGGGTAGTGTTGAATTGAACAAAACAGGATGGCGGAAGATAGGCAGAGGAAAAGAACACAGAAACGTTGAAGCATTTTTTAAAAATTTTGATCATCAAAGTCAGTGTTCTTTGTACATCGAGTGATATTTCTATTTAATTGCCCGCCGTTGTTAACTTTCAACCCTTCATATAAGCCTTCAAAACGTGTTCGAGCAACTGACCATGACGAGGTTTAATCTAGCGTTGTGAAAACTGAAAAGGGTATAGTTACAAGTTGCAGTTATAGCCCAGGTAATATTGGGATACATAATATTGTGCTTAAAAGTGTCCAAAGGAAGCGAGATCAAAAAAAAGGGAAGTTGAATTTTTTACAAATATCAAAATATATTTCAGTCTGCTCGCCTTGTTTCCGGTGCGTCGTCGGGATAGTCGTGAATTTAGACGTGTTCGGTGACGCACGTGTTCTCGGCGTTCGTAAAAAGTACGATGC